>CM074719.1:22851519-22986519 GCA_037306005.1 Rhinophrynus dorsalis
AGGAGGTAATGTAGGGATAAGACAGGAAGTCAGTGCTAGAGGAGGTGGGTAATACATTACTGAGCAGTGTTAGTGAGTGGGGGGAGGTAATGTAGGGATAAGACAGGAAGTCAGTGCTAGGGAAGGTGGTAATGCATTACTGAGCAGTGTCAGTGAGTGGGGTAGGTAATGTAGGGATAAGACAGGAAGTCAGTTCTAGGGGAAGTGGGCAATGCTTTGCTGAGCAGTATCAGTGAGTGGAGGAGGTAATGTAGGGATAAGATAGGAAGTCAGTGCTAGGGGAGGTGGTAATGCATTGCTGAACAGTGTCAGTGAGTGGAGGAGGTAATGTAGGGATAAGACAGGAAGTCAGTGCTAGAGGAGGTGGGCAATGCATTGCTGAGCAGTGTCAGTGAGTGGGGAGGTAATGTAGGGATAAGACAGGAAGTCAGTTCTAGGGGAAGTGGGCAATGCTTTGCTGAGCATTGTCAGTGAGAGGGGGGATTAATGTAGGTATAAGACAGGAATTCAGTGTTGGGGCAATGCATTGCTGAGCAGTATAAGTAAGTGGAGGGGGTGATGTTGGGATAAGACTGGATGTCAGTGCTGGGGAGGTGAGCAATGCATTGCTGACCAGTGTCAGTGAGTGGGGAGGTGTTGTAGGGATAAGACAGGTTTTCAGTGCTAGGGGAGGTATGTGACGCATTGATGAGCAGTGTCAGTGAGTGGAAGAAGTAATGTAATGATAAGACAGGAAGTGCCTGCTCAGCATACCGTAATCAGCATAATCTATAGAACTCAATAACTCAAAAATAGTTTTCTAAATTAAAAAAAAAAGGTTAATACAACATGCAGTTGATTTTGAAAGCTCTTTTAAAATCACCAGAGCTGTTTTTAGGTGAAAAGCTGCCTTTAAGGGGATAGCGCCAAATATTAGTCGTAATAATTTAAAGTGGAAGTAACACCTTATGACAACTTAGAGATTCATTTGAAAGAGTTTTAAAAATTCCTAAAATGTTAAGTTAGCCATTTTTAGTTTTAATGAGATGGCTTTATTTTAGTCAGTTTATACACAGTAGACAGTGCTAGCTGTCAATGCCACCTGCCATCTTATTAGCAGTAACTGTAAGGAGCAGATCAATGTGAATGCGATTTTGAACTTTTAAGAGGTAATTAATTGTTTACTCACTTACTGACAATGTGAACAGATACAAGTTTTGCATAAAACAACTGACAGCATTGTGAGTACCCCTGTTTTTGGAAAAGGTGTATACTGTAGGTTTTCATTAAAAACAGTTTAATTCTCCTTTAGTTTAGAATTCCCACAAGAAACTAAGAAGTGGAATCATGTCTGGGCAGAAGGGTCTAAGTAAGGCCCCTTGTTATTGGTTGGAGAAAAGAAGCTGAGGGGAGGGAATGGGAGGGACAGCTATAAATATGCTTGTCTTACCAGTCACTTACTCTTCTGGATCCAGTGGAAATCTGCCCACCCTCCTTCCCTAGTTGTCTAGGGGCTTTTGGGTTGGGGTTCCTCACCGTTCAGGTCGTAAAAGCACCTGTGGGGGTTTGGTTCTTGTCACAGCTGTTGGCGCTTTGGGCCCTTGCCAAGGGGTACAATGGTAAACAATTGTGTGGTATATATATGGCAGCAGGAAGATGTTAGGCCAGCTGCCTAGGAAAACACCCAGACCACGTTTGAGGGTTTTGGTCATCGCCCCCCATTGAGCTGCACAGACCAGCTAATGGGGTGTGGTGGGGTGGAGTTTAAAAGGGGCTGAGTTTTACGGTCAGTAGGGGTGGGGACATAGGATTATGTCCCAGATTCTTGGCAAGGGTTCATAAGCTGGTTGTTGTATGGAAGTTGTTAATTCAATAAAGATGTGGCCTGTTTTACATCCATATCCATATATAAGATATCATTGTTACGCAGATGACACACAACTCTACTTCTCCTTTGCTCCAGATACTAAAGACCCAACATGCCTCATCAACAGTTGCTTAGCAGACCTCATAGAGTGGATGAATGCTAGTTGGCTTAAAGTGAACCCTGACAAAACAGAGTTACTCTTGGTGAGGGGACCCCGGGCAACAAGAATATCTCAGGATCACCCAACTGGCCTGGAACTTGGAGGCTCTGGACTCATTAGTTCAACAGAGGTACAAAGTCTCGGAGTGATGATTGACTCTGGACTGTCATTTAAACAGCAGATCTCTTCTGTAATAAAATCTGCCTTCTTTCATCTGAGAAACATAGCCAGGATATAACACTTAATTCCACCAGATGATATGCCAACATTAGTCCATGCATTTGTGTCTTCTCGCCTAGATCATTGCAATGCACTTTACTTGGGCCTCCCAGAAAAAGAACTCCATCGCCTACAGACAGTACAAAATGCAGCAGCCAGACTACTGACCAACACCTGTTCTCCACTCCCTGCATTGGCTTCCAATTAAATGGCGAACATATTTTAAAATTGGCCTGCTGACCTTCAAAGCCTTAAATAATCAAGGCCCACAGTACCTGAAAGAGCTCCTGATACCCTATATTCAATCCCGCTCACTGCAGTCAGCCAACAGATCCCTCCTGTCAGTGCCCAGAATAAAGACAACCTCAGGTTCCCGGGCATTCAGCCACGCTGCCCCCACATTCTGGAACTCTTTACCATCCTCAATCAGAGAGGCACCATCATTACAGACTTTTAAAAAAAAGCTAAAGACCCATCTCTTTTATCAGGCATTCAGTCACCTCATCTAACCCTTAAATTTTATGTCTGTTTATAGATTTGTAAAGCGCTTTGAGTCTCACAAGGAGAAAAGCGCTATAAAAATCACAAATTATTATATTATTATTATTAATTATATATTATATTATGGTTTGTGTGTCTTACTTGGATCATTACCGCATGCCCAAGACAAGCATTTTTTAACATATGCATTGTGTATATTGATTTTTAGTTAATCACTGATTCTCTACAGCATCACTACCAACATGCTTCTTCTGTCTGTTACAGTTACAAATATCTAAGCGGATGATTTCATGAGAAGAACTCGAGCAGTTATGGAGCAAGACAACTACTCTACAGGTCACAAATACACAGTAGCTTGAATTAACACAAAATCTCAGGTTATGCACAGTTTTGCCCCTTTTCACCATATGTAAAGTTGGGGCTGCGTATTGTACACAAGAGTAAAAAATGAAAATATAAATTGGCCTGCTCCTCTCCTCCGCTATCTAAGGATGCTACCACCTTCCCCTCCCTCTACTCACCCCCACGGAAGGCTGATGGGACAACCAGGAATTGAGGGGCATGTTTGCATTTGCTGCCCACTTCCCACACTGCCCTGTGAGGACCTTTGTTAATTAAAGATCATGGTAGTTCCCTTCGAGGACCTTAAGGTCCTCGCAGAGCACTACTGTAGTTTCAATACACATAGGTATATGCACTGGATCTACAGTAGTGCTCTGTGATGACCTTCAAGTCCTCAAAGGGCACTAATATTATCTTTAATTAACAAAGGTCGTCACAGGGCAGTCCAGGAAGAGGGCGACAAATGCAAGCATGCCTTCCGCTTCACAGATGTTCTGGCGGCCTTCCGAGGGGGTGAGCAGAGGGAAGCGAAGGTGGCAAGATACTTAGGTGGAATGGGATTGGAAAAGACCAATTTTTTATTTTTATTTTTTACTCTTGTGTATAATACGCAGCCCCAACTTCACATATGGTGAAGACAGATGTTCTGGCAGCCTCCGTAGGGGGGTAAGTTGAGGGAGGGGAAGCTTGCAGTTTTAGAACTCTACTCGGGCTGATTCAAAGAAATCCACATTGCATAATTAATCCAGGGGTACCCTATAAAATATAAACTTTATTAGTTTACTCTAAAATGGATGGATAGTACAAATGACATCTACTATTGCCGAAAGTGAATTGATTAATTTACAGAAAGTTTACACGTAATAGCTCTTTTACCACTAATATATTGTGACATAATCATTGATCCACATCACTCCAATGTTCCGGACTATCGAGAACACTGAGTGTTTGTCTTCAAATATATTCACAGTAGACACTGCTGCACGTGCTGTAGTCATTTACAGTAGAGACTGCCTGCGCTGTGGCTGATACAGAGCTGGACTCTCCTTCAGAGCGTCCAGCTCTGTATCGGCCGCTGCGCGGGCAGTCTCTACTGCACATTACTGCCCCGCGACCGGATGGCAGTGGCACTGTGGCCCGTGTAATGGGCTCTTCAACTAGTTTAATTATAAAGTATCCCCCTCCTGCTCTTTTACTGTCATAATGCTGCCTTTCATAACAGTCTGGATAGAGAGCAGCGAGGGACAATCTTCAGTGAGTGTAAGGAAAATCCTGCCTTCCTTCGTCAAGGGGTGAACAAGGTTTTCCTTATACTCGCTGTATGAAGATTGTTCCTCTTTGTGAGCTGTCCGGTCTGATGACCAGATTCTACATATGAAAGGAGGTGGCAGGAGGGGTACACTTTATAATTAAATTACTCATTAACTACCAGGGGAGGGCTGGCAACTTTTGGCCTGGGGGCAAGTACAATTAAGAGGCCTATTTCTATTGCCGCCTCAGCTCAATGTCCAAGCCCACCCCCTTTTGTAAATATTATAGCTGGCATTAACGTTATAGATTAAGTCAAATGATACCTCAGAGCTTATAACTGAATTAGTAGTTTGAGAGATAAGACTTATATCGTTCTTCATGTTTTTTTAATGCCTACAAAATAAAATAAAGATAAAACAAAGTATTACTATCCCTTTAAAGCCAAAAGTGCAGTTTTTCACACTGTATTCCTTTTTGAAGCATTACTACTAATGTGAGTTGTCCTTTAAAGGGATAGTAATACTTAAAATACAAAAAAAAATATGTTGTAGGGTTTATCCCCCTGAGTAAAACAAGGGTACTCCCACTGCTGAAAGGTGTTTCATTCAAAAGTTATTAATTTTCAAAGTTGAATTTTTTAGGTGCAATATCACAGTGGCCCGAAATTGTACAGTGGCGCTGTTGCTACACGATCCTATGGACAGCTCTGGTCAATTGACCATAAATCTCCATAGGATGGTGTAGCAACAGTGCCACTGTACAATTTCAGGCCACTGTGATATTGTACCTAAAAAATTCAACTTTGAAAATTAATAACTTTTGAATTAAACACCTTTCAGCAGTGGGAGCGCCCTTGTTTTACTCAGGGGGATAAACTCTACAACATATTTTTTTTTACATTTTAAGTATTACTATCCCTTTAAGCTAGGTTTGTTTGTTTTAAATCAGTGTAAACCTTTAAAAACCAGATGGGTGCACAACACATTGAGGAGGTACCTTGCGCTTTCCAATGATCCTTAAAGGGATAAAGATTACTATGACAGGTATCATAGATCGAATATATAATGAAACTGCATCAAAGAATTTGACTGCCTATTTCATGTCACAGCGGATCATAATGTAATGATTTGCAAAAACCTGGTGATGCTATAACTGAAATATACAGCTTGTTTCCTTCCTATGTGCTTGTCCTGTAACTCTGAAGTTTTATGATAATGACAGTATTAGATGTGCTATGCTCCCTCACTGTAAAATTTCATGAAAGGCTTCTTTACCTCCTGATAACAAGCTTTTTCTAAATTGTATTCAAACCTGGAGAGGCTATTTAGTCTAGAAGCAGAGTATTAACTGTGCCATGGTATCAAAGCATCCCTGAAAGTCACATTATCTAGGACTTTATCAGGAACAGTGAGAGGAGAATTAACTGTGTGGCGGAAATAGGCCATGATTAACTATTCAATGTAAAAAAAATAAAAAAAAAATGGATCATTGTATGTCTGTATCCTAATATTAAATCTGGGTCACCGCATTGATTTTGGAAATGAATGAAGTCTAGATTACTTTTTTTCTTTGCTACAACAGTAGCAATGGATATGGTATGTATGAATGATGTCAATTTAAAATGGGCCCTACATGCTTTATCCATGCAGATTCACTCAACAATTTAACCCTTTGAGTGCCAGAGGGGTACGCAACGCATTGCAAAGCAATGCGTTGCGTACCCCTCGGGCACTCAAAGGGTTAAGGAATGTGACATTCATTAATTCCAAATTAATTTAAGCCTTTGGATGCTTCGCAATGCATTAGAGCATTCATAGGGGATACGTAGTAGCTTTGTATTTGGAGAAAGAGCAGTGGCGTAACTATAGGGGTCGCATCTGTGACCGGGCCGTCACTCCAGGGGACCGGCCGCCCCTTGTGACCCCCTCGCCTGACGCCCGCAATTAAGTAATGCAGAGCGCTGGGGCTCTGCATTACAAGAGTGCTGGTCGGCCGGAGGGAGATCAGTATTCCCTCCTGCAGACTGGCACGCTCATAATGGAGAGCGCTGGGAGATGACATCATCATGACATCATCTCCCAGCGCTCTGCATTACGGAAGAGGACCACGCAGGAGGAAAGGTCTGTGCAGAAGGAGGCACATACCTGTCCTCTGCCCCTGGACCACCAGGGAGGTAGGAGATTTAGGGTCACTGTGGCGATTGGGGGGCAATGTGGAGATTGGGGGCAATGTGGAGATTGGGGAGCAATGTGGAGATGGTGGCATTGTGGAGATGGGGGCATTGATGGGGGCATTGCAGAAAGGTCAATGTGGAGATGGGGCAATGTGAAAGAAGCAATGTGGAGATTGGGGAGCAATGTGGAGACTGGGGGCATTGTGGAAGGGGCAATGTGGAGATTGGGGGGCAATGTGGAGATGGGGCATTGTGGAAGGGGCAATGTGGAGATTGAGGGACATTGTGGAAGGAGAATGTGGAGATTGAGGGGCAATGTGAAGATGGGGGGCAATGGGGAGGTGGCCAATGTGGTTGAGGGGGCCAATGTGGTTGGGGGGCCCATGGCAATCCTTGCACCAGAGCCCCGTGACTTCTAGTTACGCCTCTGGGAAAGAGTGATGCATCATGATGGTTGGCTGAAGTGATTCGGTGAACTCACTGTACAGGTCAGTGTGTTTCGACAATGTAAGTGACTAACAGATTAAAAATTATATGTTTATTGGTTAAAGGAGCAGTAAACTTTTTTTATGAAAAACTATATGTTATAGAGCTTTTCCTGCTGAGTAAAACAAGGTCACTTCCACTTTCATTGATCTGCACTGGGTTTTCACACCCGTCTGATGCTTATAAGGATTATTTATTCAATGAGTCTGGCACTGAGACGAATTGGACCAATAAGTTTAAAATAGATGGCAATAAAATATTAACAAATAAGGTTTAGGTTATTTTTGAAATTATAGTTTGTTTGCCCCAGAATTTCTACTGGTTATTTTTGGTTCATCGGACACAATGAGACGTATGTACAAATGACCCTGGCATTAGACTCTAGTGCCAGCTGTGGCAATTAACCTTTTGAGTGCCAGAGGGTTATGCAAAACAATCCACTGCATTTCCCCATTGCACCTAAAGGATTAAGGGCATTCACTACAGAATATGAGTGCTATGGTGCATACTGACAGACACACTCCTCCATTTTAGGACTTTAATCCCTTAAAGGGACAGTAATATTTCGTTTTATCTTTATTTTGTTTTGTAGGCATTAAAAAAACATGAAGAATGATATAAGTCTTATCTCTCAAACCTTTATGGTTTGAGAGATATTCACAAGCAAAGGTTCCCCTCTCGCCCCTTTTACCTAGTGTAAGCCATCTCTTCTCAGATGTGGAATCCAGTCCATAGAACAGACAGATAACAGAAGGGGACAATCTTCTTCCTATGAGAACAATGAAAGCCCTGCCCCCCTTGACAAGTTTTTCAGGTTTTTCCCTTATCTTAATTGAAGATTGCCCCTCTCTGCAATCTACCTGGGCACCTCCCTTCTGATCTGGCTGAACAGTGTTACATCAGTAAAAGGGGCGGGAGGGGGACACTTTATCATTGAATTACTCTTGTACTACAACTCTGACAGAATTGAAATAACACTCTCCAAAGTCCAAATACTATGATGATTAATTAGAGCTGCTTTTATTATGAAACATTACTATCCCTTTAACGACCCTTAAGGTGTCAGGATCGTCACAACGGTCCCTGCTCGTCAGGGAATTGCAGGGTCCGCGCGTAGGTGCACGCCATTTGGGGACACTGGAACTTAATTGCAAAAAAAAAAAAGTTCCATAGTCCTTAATGGATTAATGCCAGCAAGTCCTGCATGCCAGCCTTGTTGTGTGCGCAAACTGAAATTTCACTGTGATGGTAACAAAGTTGTCTATATCCTACGGAAGAGCCCTGGGGCCAAAAAAAAATTCAAATTTTGACTTTCAAAGTCAACATTTTGACTTTAAAACAAACTTCTGGCTTTCAAAGTTTGACTTTAAACTTCAAAATTTTTTACTTTAGAAGTCAGAATTATGACTTTAAAATTCAAATTTTTGACTTTGAATTGAGTTTTAAAGTCAAATGTCTTTTAAAATCAGCATTTTGACTTCTAAAGTAAAAATGTTGACTTTTAAAGTCAGAATTTCAAGTTTTAATTAAAAATTTGAAAAAAAAATGTTTTTGTTGGCCCTAGGGCTCTTCTGTAATATCCCGTTACTACATGGAGTACCTTTTGATTCTGAATAAGGGAAACACATAGATTCTCCCAATGCCCTTCCCTCAAGTCAAGTAGCATTACAGGTTGGCTTTTTTGATGTACGTAGCGTAGTAAATTGTAGCTACATAGAAGTAATGCCCCCAGTGCCGTGTCGCAAACCTTTATGGTTTGAGAGATAATTGTATTTACAGTTCCCCCTCCTTCCCCTTTCCCTGACGTCAGCGCTCTAGCTGACTGCAGGGGAATCCGGTCCCGGGACCAGCGGAGGCTCTTCAGCAGAGCCGAGATCGCATTATTGGAAAAGAAATCCTTTACTGGAACGGTCTTCTAAGTGTGTTTGATTTGCAGTCACACTTAAAAGACCGTTCCAGTGAAGGATTTATTTTCCAATAATGCGATCTTGGCTCTGCTGCAGAGCCGCCAGCTGGTCCCAGGACCAGATTTCTCCGAGTGCTGACATCAGGGAAAGGGGAGGGAGGGGTGAACTTTAAATACGATTATCTCTCAAACCATAAAGGCATTTTGTTTATTTTTTTAATGCCTACAAGATACAGATATTTAAATTTGAAGAATTCTTATCCTTTTAACAGTGATTCCAGCACCTGATTCAGCATGGAATCTGTAACGGAGCGCCTAGTATCTGAGATGGATACCTCCGTTAACTGCTTCCTTCTCTGCCGGAACCCCCTCCCGGTAATAAGGGTTGCCCTCTGCTCCAAACATCAGCCGAGACTTGATGATAGAACACACTTTATTTCACAAACTTCAACTCTTTTATACACAGTGAACCACATCAGGATATAATACCAAAGGACAGTGACATATGGTGTAAACATAATACAAAGGGCCAGACATTATTACATTATTTAGACAAAGGGACTGATGAGAGGCAAACACCAGGACAAAGTGCTGAGGGACTTGAATACACATTTCAAACAATGGCCAGAGGGTTGAAGCATCTTTGAATATTCCACTTCAACCACTGGCCAATCAGGAGCCTGGAATCAGATGGCCAGTCCTGGCCAAGATCATCATGGCTGTCTCTGCTAATCAGAACCCGGGGGTGGGCAGCTAACCGACCAATCCCTGGGCCGCCTACTTTCCCCCATGTTAACTCTATGGCGGCCCTTTAAACTTGGCATACAGGGCTTTGGCCAATCAGGAAGCTGCCTACTCTCCTACGTAAAGTCAATGGGGCTTTTTGAACAGGTTGCCCCACATGGCAGCCAGCCTGCGGACGGTTATAGTTTGTGAATCCAGTCTTTTCAGGCTGGTTGTTTTCCTTAGAGTCCTGGGTAAATTATTTTAAGTCCTTTATTATGACAAAATCCTGGTCTTCTATTCACTCCATTTTGTCTCCTTTTCCTCTTGTTTCTTCAAACATTATACTGTAAACCTTTACAAGAAAAAAGGTTAATCTTCCCACTGTAAAATAGTTGCCATACGTTTCTCTTCATTAGCCCTCAATTTCCATTCTTCACTCAGTTCATACATGACTGTACTCTATGTGGGGGTTTGCATAAAGTCTCACTTATCGGACGGCATGAAAAATGGAGATAGGACTCTGTCTTCTCTGTTTGCTGTGAACTATCCTGAGACACAATTACTTTTCTCAATAATCAGCTTAGACATAACAGAAGTGAAATTCGCCAATAATAAATATCCTGCAACGCTCAGTGCAGATGACTACGCTGAGCTCCTAACTCTATTCAAACATCCACTCGTTGTTAATCAGCCTTTCCCTTTGAGAAAATACAGTAAAGTTACCAATGTTCATACAACAAAAAGCATGGTGCTAAGAGTGTCTTTTCTGTAGTGTCTCAGAGGCAATCTTGCTGTACTGTGAATATCAAGCAACAAAGGCTACTTAATAATTCTTGGTGCTATGTAACTAGAGCTCTGTAGTGGTTCTACCATTCAGTGGGCCTCCGAATACATCTTAATTAACAGCAAAAGTGAGAGATCAATGGAAGTCATTGAAGGAGGAACACACTGGGGATCTCTGTACTGAAGACCGAGAAGTGTTATACGGAAGGGGAAGAATAATATATAATCATAGCACCACTAGCACCAAGAAAAATGCTACTCATTTATGAAAACTTGAAACAGTCATAGATTTGAATACGTAGGTTTCCATACCTAGTTAGGAGGTATTACCTTACGGTTTACCATTGAAATGTCGCCCTCTATTTGGCGACCAACAAAATGCTGCTTTAAAAATGTCGTCTGCATGAAAAGGGCTTAGGAGAAGAAGGCTAGCATTAACTAGTAACTATAGAAAAGTGGTCTAAATATTAACTATTTAAATTGGGGCTCTCAGGGGCTATACTATAAGCTACTGGTACTTAAAGGGTTCAGGCACAGATGGAGGGTATGCAGTATATTTATTATGATATTTATTTGGAGGGGGGTGAAAAAAAGATGGGATGTTATTTATGTTTTTTTAAAATTTTGTTTTATGTCTTTAGGTTCATGGATAAACAATAACCCTTTGAGTGCGGACCCCTCTGGCACTCAAAGGTTGAAGGCACAGAGGGAGGCTACTCGGCTTGGCGACACTTAAGCCTGCGACATCAGAATGTGGCGACATTTTTAAAGTGCGTTTTGTTGGTTGCCAAATAGAGGGCTACATTTCAATAGGATACCTTACTATGGACAGAAACTCGTAAAGGCTTCTATGATTTTTTTTTTCATTGTGCCTTTGGGGAAGCGATAACATCGTCAATCAGTCCTGGGTGTTGGCGGTTTTTAAAAACTGAACTGGGTAGCGTGCATAAGCCTGCTTAACTTTTGAACCAAAGGTCCAGGACCAAAGGTGTGAAGCAACATCAATTGCACTCAATCTATTTAACCCCTTCGCATCCTGTGACGTACCCGGACCGTCACGCTGGTCCGGCACTTAAGGACCAGTGACGGTCCTGGTACGTCACGTACTTTTACTCACCGCGCTCCTGCAGGAGCACTGTGAGTAATACCGTGGACTGAAATTGATCGCTCCAAGACCGGAGCGATCTCTTTCAGTCCTCCTTTCGATGTGCTGCCCCACGTGATCAGTCACGTGGGACGGCGCGTCGAACGCGTCTATCTGGTCCTTAAAGGACCAGACACCGCGGGATCGTCGGACCCTAAGGGGTTAAAGTGACAGCAATGTCCCAGAAAAAATATTTATCGTTTTGTAGTGCTTAAAAGTTGAACTAAATGCAAAAAAACCCTATCTCTCAAACTGCTATGGTTTGAGAGATATTCACTGTGAAATTTGACATTTCGAGATCCGTGTTGACCGACACGAGGAGGCTCTTCAGCAGAGCCGCAATCACATTATTTAAAACAAATTACTTCATTGGAATGGTCTACAAAGTGTGCTTGCAAACCAGGCACACATTGTAGACTTTTCCAATGAAGTCATTCTTTTCAAATAACTCCATTGCAGATCTGCTGCAGAGCTGTCGGCTGGTCCCCAGACAGGATTCCCCTGCAGTCAGCACAGCACTGACGTCAGGGAAAGGGGAGGGAGGGGGGAACTTTGACAGTGAATATCTCTCAAACCATAGTGGTTGAGAGATAGGTTTTTTATTGCATTTAGTTCAACTTTTTAAAGAGATAGTAATACTTCGTTTTATCTTTATTTTATTTTGTAGGCATTAAAAAAACATGAAGAACGATATAAGTCTTATCTCTCAAACCTTTATGGTTTGAGAGATATTAACAAGCAAAGTTTCCCCTCCCGCCCCTTTTATCTAGTGTAAGCCATCTCTTCTCAGATGTGGAATCCAGTCCATAGACCAGACAGATAACAGCAGGGGACAATCTTCTTCCTATGAGAACAATGAAAGCCCTGCCCCCTTGACAAGTTTTTCAGGTTTTCCCTTATCTTAATTGAAGATTGTCCCTCTCTGCCTGGGCACCTTCCTTCTGCTCTGGCTGAACAGTGTTACATCAGTAAAAGGGGCGGGAGGGGGACACTTTGTCATTGAATTACTCTTGAACTACAACTCTGACAGAATTGAAATAACACTCTCCAAAGTCCAAATACTATGATGATTAATTAGCGCTGCTTTTATTAGGAAACATTACTATCCCTTTAACACTGTGAAGGAGACAGACATTCTACTGGAACCTCATATAGGCTAGTGAAATGCCAGGTAGCCTGGCTTGTGGATATCACTGAAATAACACTCTCCAAAGTCCAAATATTATGATGATTAATTAGAGCTGCTTTTATTATGAAACATTACTATCCCTTTAAGCAATACAAAATGATAAGTATTTTTTTCTGGGACATTACTGTCCTTTTAAATGTACTTTATGTTTTTGGGTGTACATAACAAAAACTGAACTGAAATTGTATATATGTTTATATTATTAATGTTGAGATAAACCTAACAACCAGTTAATGATGGAACAAGGATAAATAAAGATACTGCAAACTGAGGAAATTCAAAAATGAATCAATGTAACATCAAAAGGTCTGAACTGAAAACCAAATGTATGTAAAAAAATTGTGACAAGAAATTAGCACATTCCATGGCCACGACACTTGTACCCAATCCCACATAAAATACAATTAATAATAATCTGGGGAAAAATATGGAAATGTAATAGGAAGATCTCTGGTTAAAGCCACAGTAAAACGCTCGCTAAAATGCATTAACATATTTTAAATATTGGTTAAATTCTTCCAGCTTCTATCTATCTATCTATCTATCTATCTATCTATCTATCTATCTATCTATCTATCTATCTCATTATCTATCTATCTATCTATCTATCTATCTATCTATCTGTTATCTATCTATCTATCTATCTATCTATCTATCTATCTATCTGTTATCTATCTATCTATCTATCTATCTATCTATCTAATATCTATCTATCTATCTATCTATCTATCTATCTATCTATCTATCTATTCCATATCTATCTATCTATCTATCTATCTATCTATCTATCTATCTATCTATCCCAAATCTATCTATCTGTCTGTCTATCTATCTATCTATCTATCTGTCTGTCTATCTGTATCTATCAGTCTGTCTATCTAATTATCTATGAATCTATACAAGAAGATTCAACCTGTATTTCCCATCTTTTATGGGACTTTTCTAATTTAGCTTTATCAATTAGCTTATGCAAATTATATGGTACTAGCTGGTATGTCAGACAGATCATAACCTTCTACACTGTTCTCCATCCCATCTGTCACTTCCAACTGATCAGTACTAGCTCATTTCCATAAACAGATACATAAATAAAGCAATATTCTCATAAACTATTGTTTGAAATAAAAAATGTCAGGTATAAGTATAAGTGATTTTGAAAGATCTTTCAAAATCACCTATCCTATTTAATAAAAGGCCAGAAAGTTTGTCACGATGCAGTCATGAGCAGTAGAGACTGCCTGCGTTCAGCCAGTCTCTACTGCACATGATCACATCGCGTGAGTGAGGTGGCGCAATTGCGTGGAGCAGTGAGGTAACGGCAGTATGCAGAGCAGGTCCAGGTAATGTTAAAAGGCTGGTCCTGCTCTGCTTACTGCCGTTACCTCACTGCTCCACGGCCCGTGCACACGGGCTTTTACACTAGTTTATTATAAAGTGACAGCCCCACTTTTATTTTGTGACATCCAGTACATTGTTGCAAACTATTATTTTTTTTTTAACAGAGATTTATTACAGAAAACAGAGTAAAGTTTTATGTGATGGCAGTTTCCATTTTAATCCTCAGATACACAATGGAAACCGATGCTTCCCAGGCCTTGTGTAAACAAGATGTACTTTAGATATTTTCACCTCGAGGTTTATAAGGCATGAAACAGCCGATGGATTTCTACAAAACAGGTGATTTGTAGGTACTAAGTGCTGATAAAGACAGCATTAAAAAGCCATAAAACATCAGGCCAGTAAATCATTGTTGCCCACCTGCAGAGCTTAGTGAGACACAAAGTCCCGAAATCCTGATTAAACAACGACTGGGTCTGAAGGACAGGCTAAACTTAGCTGACAGCTGCTGTGCAAGACGATAGAGGTAGAATCACCTCCTTGTCCTGCCATTGATGGCTGCATCCGAGGCCGTGTGATCTTCACTGGCAATGTAATTTAAAGCTATCAGGATCACTGCTGTGCAGTGTGGGAGGTCAGGGGATAAAAGAGATACTTAAGATTAAGTTATTGCTTTTATTTTTTTTTGATAACCTCTTTAGCTGCAAAGGAGGCCAAAAACTAAAAAGCAAAGCCCCTCTTTCAGCAATAAATACTTTATTTTATTTTGATATATTGGATTAGATCATCTATCAACTCCTTCAGTGCAGAGCAATGCGTTGTGTACTCCTTTGGCACTGAAAGGGTCACATTCTAGAGATAAAATGTTTACTCCTTGGGTTCCAGACAGTCCTCCATTCCATTGTGACGTAATGCATTGGAAATCTCTCTAGAATCCAAGGGGTTAAAGCGGAACTACCAACCGACAAAATCTTTAGCTTAACTAAGTCTCCATCTGGCGACTAGCTGCTTAGTAGCGCTAGTCGCCAGAATAATGACCTTATTTAATAGATTTCTGCTCTTTTCTATGGCTGACAGTAGCACGGAGCGCGGACATCTTGCTATTGTGACATCTGCTCGTCTCCTCTGTCAGTCCCAGCCGGAGCCAAATGGCTCCTAGCAGCGCCTCCTAGACCCGGCTGGGACTGACAGAGCAGGCGCACGGACGTCACAATGGCAAGATATCCGATCTCCGTGCTACTGTCAGCCATAGAAAAGAGCAGAAATCTATTAAATAAGGTAATAATTCTGGCGACTAGCGCTACTAAGCAGCTAGTTGCCAGATGGGAACTTAGTTAAGCTAATGATTTTGTCGGGTGGTAGTTCCACTTTAACCCCATTGAGACGATGGACTTACCAGGTACGTCATGCAAAAATGTCACTTAGTGACAGATGACGTACCTGGTAAGTCCAGGAAGTCATTCACTAGAATAGGAAAAAAAAAAAAAACACCCCGTTGTTAAGTGCCGGTCGCGTGCGTGCAGCCGGTCACTAAGGGGTTAAAGCAGGAGGACGCAACCTTTGCTTCGCCAGCTGTCAAAAAAAAGAACAACTCTCATCATGCCCAAACAGACAACAGGTCGGGTCAGTGGGAGCTGTGGTCTTCAATAGCTGGGGCCCCAAAGGTTGCCTCTAAAGTATCATATGTAAAACAACATAAGTTGCAGCATTCATTGATACATTACCTTGATTACTAATAGAAATATCACTAATAAGATATTAAAGATAACAAGGCCATTCACTGAACTCAGAGACACCCTAGTAACCTGCCCTTCCACTGAATGTATTCCATTGACTATGACACACTGTCCCCCTTCTAGTAATCTATCCTTGAGTTCAGTCCTAAACCATACATCTTAAGCATCATTTTAGTATATGGGACAGTGTGGCAAGCTTTATTAAATCCAAATAAGCTACATCTGTTATACCACCTTTGCATGTCACTTGATTAACATAGTCAAACAATTCAGCTAGACTTGTTTGGCAAGCTCGCCTTGTTGTAAAGCCATGCTGCTATGGATCTTGCAATTTATTAGACATCAGATATGCCACAATACTCTCTTTTAACCCCTTGATTGCCAGAGAGGTGCACAAAGCATTGCTCTGCAATATGTTGCATACCTCTCTGGCACTCAAGGGGTTAATAGAATTTACATTATTTTCATAGCTAATGATGTTAGACTCACAGGTCTGTAGTTACCAGAGTCCTCTCTACTACCTTGTCTGAGAAGAGTACTACACTGGTAAAATATAGTCCAAAAAGATGTGTCAATACATATGCCTGATTGGTGTAACACCCCCTAATAATAACTGAACACTTAACTTAGTATGACCAGAAAACCCTAATGGCCGCTATGATTTTTTTGCTGTTGAGCATTTGTTTGAGACACATTTGCTGATGCCATCCATGTCCATAGAGGTGGACGTAATAGTTGCTGGCCTGGTTTAGGCAGAATGATGAACCTATTTAAACCATTTAAATAAGATGACCATGTACAATGTACTGAGTTAGAGTTCATGTTGTCCGGTTAGAAACTCTTATTCACCTCCATGGATGTGACGTGATTATCTTGAACAAAGGCATAAGCGCAATCTTCTTAGTGTCCATTAGAATTTTTTGGCCATATTAATGTCTATCACAATGTTAGCTATCCTTTAAAGGGATAGTAATGTTTCATAATAAAAGCAGCTCCAATTAATCATCATAGTATTTGGACTTTGGAGAGTGTTATTTTAATTCTGTCAGAGTTGTTGTTCAAGGGTAGTTCAATGACAAAGCATCCCTCTCCCGCCCCTTTTACTGATGTAACACTGCTCAGCCAGATCAGAAGGGAGGTGCCCAGGTAGACTGCAGAGAGGGACAATCTTCAATTAAGATAAAGGAAAAACCTGAAAAACTTGTCAAGGGGGGGCAGGGCCTTCATTGTTCTCATAGGAAGAAGATTGTCCCCTTCTGTTATCTGTCTGTTCTATGGACTGGATTCCACATCTGAGAAGAGATGGCTTACACTAGGTAAAAGGGGCGGGAGGGGGAAACTTTGCTTGTGAATATCTCTCAAACCACAAAGGTTTGAGAGATAAGACTTATATCGTTCTTCATGTTTTTTTAATGCCTACACAATAAAATAAAGATAAAACGAAGTATTACGATCCCTTTAAGTTATTCTGGAAAACATAATTGTAATATCCATGTATTCATATAGCTATAGGTCTATAAATTCAATAGATGTACTTCAGTCTTCATTTAGATATCTGTTAATACTATAATAGACTTTCATTGTATTTTAGCATCCTTTAAATTGCTCTGCCATGCAGTCTTTGTGAAGTTACTATTTGCTAATAAATACAATCATTATCTCAGGATAGGTAGGTGTGTAATTATGATAATCTGTAATACCTTGATGTCCTATGGGGTTTTAATAAAAGGTTATGCATGAAGCTATCCAAAATCCCTGATAGGCATGTACTGCTATTAAATATGACAAACAGAAATTAATCTGACATCAACTCTATTTAGATGTTTGTGTTTCATTTTTAATAATTGCCATGCTAATGGAATTTGATCATTCCATTTACAGTTTAATACTAAATAATGCAATAAATGAAGCATACAGTTTAAAAGTAACTAAAATTGTTATTGAAAAATAAATACTGTTCAAGAAAAAATATATATACTAATTATCCAAGAAAACATATAATTTAAAATGCAAATGTTAAACTTAATATTAAAACCCTTGCATGCTGGAAAAATCTCCAACACATTTTTTCACAGTGCAGAAGTGATCTTTCTAGAATTCAAGGCACAATAAACTTTTTTTTATGAAAACATATATGTTATAGAGCTTTTTCTGCTGAGAAAAACAAGGGAATTTTCTCTGCTGTCAGTTGTTTTATTCAAAAGTTATAACAGTTCAAATAATCAGGAAGTGAATTTACTGTGTTTACTTCCTGATAGATCTAACTGACAGGAAGTGACTCAGCAGTTTCTATCACATTCTATGGAGAACTGTATGTCACTGACTTTCCTCTCCATTAGAATGTAACAGAATAACTAATTGGAATCTGACCACTAGAGGCATGGATAATGTAAAAAGAAAAACATGGTTTTAAACTGTAATAATTCTGGAAATATGCATCTCTCGGCCGTGGGAGCACTCTTATTTTACTCAAAAGAACAATCCCTACAATATATATTTTTCATAATAAAAGTTTACTGCTCCTTTAAAATATATGCTTAGCCTTTCCAGATATCGTTATTTCTGTTGAGAACTGGTAAATCTTCCATTTATTTTAATAACAAAGTCAGAAAGGACATGTTATCTCTTTAAGAACCAGAGGGGAATGCAATGCATTGTGAAGCAATGCGTTGTGCATCCCTCTGGTCTTTTATGGGTGAGTTGGAAGGATGTGTTTGTTTTTTTAACCCCTTAAGGACCAGATGACTTGCTATGACAGTCACAATCCTTATACCCTTAAAGGGATAGTAATGTTTCGTAATAAAAGCAGCTCTAATTAATTATCATAGCATTTGGACTTTGGAGAGTGTTATTTCAATTCTGTCACAGTTGTAGTTCAAGAGTAATTCAATGACAAAGTATCCCCCTCCCGCCCCTTTTACTGATGTAACACTGCTCAGCCAGATCAGAAGGGAGGTGCCCAGGTAGATTGCACAGAGGGACAATCTTCAATTAAGATAAGGGAAAAACCTGAAAAGCTTGTCAAGGGGGGGGCAGGGATTTCATTGTTCTCATAGGAAGAAGATTGTCTCCTGCTGTTATCTGTCTGGTCTATGGACTGTATTCCACATCTGAGAAGAGATGGCTTACACTAGGTAAAAGGGGCGGGAGGGGAAACTTGGCTTGTAAATATCTCTCAAACCATAAAGGTTTGAGAGATAAGACTTATATCGTTCTTCATGTTTTTTTTAATGCCTGCAAAATAAAATAAAGTTAAAACGAAGTATTACTATCCCTTTAAGGACCGGTGGCGGTCATAACACTTCACATACATTTTACTTACAGAGCTCCACCGGGAGCGTTGTGAGTAAAAACAGGGCCTAAAATTGACCGCTCCAATCTTGGAGCGGTCTCTCTTAGGCTCCAAAGAGGCGCGCCGGTACGTGTAACAGGTCACGCATACCGGCGCGTCGGCAAGGATTAAAGTGATCTTTAAGGGAAGGTAGCTTCCCTGGACCACTGGTCCTTTAGGGGTTAAAGACCCATGTAAATCACTTGCAATTTGTGTAATTATACAAACGGTAAAGGAAAAATCCCTATGCTTAGAAAACCCAATGTATTTAAAGGGCACCCTCCAGTGTTTTGATGGATGATAGCGGATTGTCTCACCTTTCAAGCCTTCTTTATATTCCCATTACCTTTCACTGCTATTACTAAAACTTTGCACCTTTTCTCAGTCATAATAAATGAGTCATTTACATGACTTTATATAGCCAAGTGCTTCCTTGAGGCTTTTAGGGATCTGATTCTGAAATAAAGTATTCTAATGTTTCTTCCATCATCGTACCTCTGGGCAGCTCAATAAAAAGATAAAAGATGTCACCGTCTCTCTGCCCTTGAAGGTGGTTAACAAATGTTTAGTGCAATTTGCTGTACTGAGGCAAAGGCATGCTACTGTGTGATGTGTGTTACAAGTCACTTAAAATTTCAAATGATGCAGTGCTGATCAAACGGAGAAGACTATAACCACGAGTGTGAGATGTTTCCTTGGGTGTACATAATGTAACACAGCAAAAAATGAATACACACTCACTGTAATGTGTAGACAGTTGCAGGTCACAGAGGTTTGCTCCAATAGCCCTAATCTAAAACTCCATATTGGCCGGTCACTCTTACATTTTCTTTTATGTTACACCCAGTATGGGCAGCCTACCAGTCTATGATTAACCCTTTTGAGTGCCAGAGGGGTACGGAACGCATTGCTTTCCCTCTGGCACTCAAAGGGTTAAGCATCAATGGGGAGATTTAGAAAACTGGAGTTACAAGTGTCTGCAAATTTGTTGCAAAGAGAAACAAGGATCAGTATAAATGTTTAGTGCTGACTCCAGAGTAGAAATGGTCTTGTCCAAAAAAGAATTCCGTTGTAATGTATGTATAAAGAAATTCGATAATTGCGCCAGGAATGCAATAAAAGTTCGCAATTGCTATTTACAGTGCACTTTTGATGACAAAGTAATTAACACCAGAATGTTAATGAATTGTTAAAGGGATAGTAATACTTTGTTTTATCTTTATTTTATTTTGTAGGCATTAAAAAAACATGAAGAACGATATAAGTCTTATCTCTCAAACCTTTATGGTTTAAGAGATATTCACAAGCAAAGTTTCCCCTCCCGCCCCTTTTACCTAGTGTAAGCCATCTCTTCTCAGATGTGGAATGTAGTCCATAGACCAGACAGATAACAGCAGGGGACAATCATCTTCCTATGAGAACAATGAAAGCCCTGCCCCCCTTGACAAGTTTTTCAGGTTTTCCCTTACCTTAATTGAAGATTGTCCCTCTCTGCAGTCAACCTGGGCACCTCCCTTCTGATCTGGCTGAGCAGTGTTACATCAGTAAAAGGGGCGGAGGGGGATACTTTGTCATTGAATTACTCTTGAACTACAACTCTGACAGAATTGAAATAACACTCTCCAAAGTCCTAATACTATGATGATTAATTAGAGCTGCTTTTATTATGAAACATTACTAGCCCTTTAATGTTTCTTTCAGAATTAGTGAACATTTGCTCTATTTTTCTGGCAGGCTTGGCTAAAAATGGGTATGGCTAAAACATCTGCCGTTTCATGAGCACATGAGCGATGCAAAACAAACGACAAACCTGCGGTCCTCCATTCTAGTTGTGAAAAATGTGCCCTGCGTTGGGGATATATAATAACACTGTTAATAAATATGAGGGTTTAGTTCCCAGAATTTTGGCCACAAGTTGGTTAAACTTGTCTCCATCAAGGTACCCCATAGTATGCATTGCATTGCGTACCCCTCTGGCAACCCAAGGATTAAAGCATACAAGTAAAATCCAAGTGCTAGAATGTATCTCAGGTAGCTAGTTCATAATGTAAAGATGACATTAGCACCAAACAGGTTAGCTTATCATTTCATTGTGTACTTCTCCTTTGTCCGGAATTTGGCATAATCCTTTTATATCAGAGGCGTAACTAGAAGCCACCGAGCCCTGGTGAAAAAATTGGCATAGGCCCCCTGACCACATTTCCCCCTATCACCACAATTTCCTCCACATTGCCACAGTTGCCTCCACATTGCCCCCAATTGCCTCCACATTGCCCCCTATCACCACATTGCTTCCACCGACACCCCCCTGTGCCCATCTCCTACCTCCCTGGTGGTCCAGCGGCATGACAGTAGAGGTCTGTGCCTCCTCCTGCACAGACCTCTTTAGCTGGAGCTCATGCGGTCCTTTCTTCAGTAATGCAGAGCGCTGGGACCCATATTGTAACGCCACTGATGCCCTTACATAATGCCATGTAACACAGAACAGGCCCTTTAACCCTCTGAGTGCCATGGACGTATCCAGCGCATTGCAGAGTAAAGAACCGGATACCGCTCTTTCACTCAAAGGGTTGAGTTACATTTACGCTCTTGCCGATACATTTTAAACCAGAATTCAGCTCCAGAGGTTCAGTACTTTGCTACACTCCACCCTGTGGGCTATCCCAGTCCAGACATTCCAACCCGTTAAACATTATCATCCTCATATAATGCATGTATGTTATGTATATATTTATTTATTTAGCATCAACATTTTTACTTATTAAGTCACTGTTTAACCCCTTAATGACTGGGCCACGCAGCGAGTGGCCAGCCGTTAAGAACCACAGGTCATTTTCTTTCCATTGGATCCTAGGGTCACCAAGCGGTGTTCAGCCACATGCTGACCCCAGAATTCCTTCAAGGGTCCTTAAAGGGATAGTAATATTTCACAAAAACAGCAGCTCCAATTAATCTTCATAGTATTTGGACCATGGAGAGTGTTATTTCAATACTGTCAGACTTGTAGTTCAAGAGTAATTGAATGATAAAATATCCCCCTCCCACCCCTTTTACCTAGTGTAAGCCACCTCCCTTCAGATGTGGAATCTGGTCTCTTAACCTGACAGATCACAGCAAAGGACAATCTTCTTACTGTGATCATAAGGAAAACCCTGCCCCCCTTGACATGTTTTTCCTTATGGTCACTGAAGATTGTCCCTCTCTGTGACCCATCCAGACAGTCTTGCTGGTCTGAGGTGAGCAGTGTTACATCAATGAAAGGGGCTGGAGGGGGATATTTTATCATTCAATTATTCTTGAACTACAACTCTGACAGTAGTGAAATAACACTCTCCGTGGGCCAAATACTATTAAGATTAATTGGAGCTGCTTTTATTCTGAAACATTACTATCCCTTTAAGATGAGGACGCTCAGATACAGAGCTTATATCTAAGGCATATCAATTCTCCACTGAGCATGCTTTAGCTTTTTACTGTGCCCTGCCACCAGATATTTCATTTAAACTGGATGCTCAGCCATATGAAAAATATGGTCTATTTCAACAAACCTTTCTTTGTGCCTCTCTTAACATCCAGTGTCAGTTATATATAGCCTCGCGGGGTGTCCTTGAATTTGCAAGAATTTAGAATCTCTCTTACAGACCGAGTTCAACTCTTTAGTACAAAGTGCATTAGGGCTTCATGTTAAAGGAGAAGCAGAAATGGCACCTAATAATGGTCCAACCTTTCTTTATAATGGTCAGAAAATCCTCATGTCCCCTCTTTGCATTTGTGCCATTTAAAGGAGCAGTAAACGTTTTTTTATAAAAATATATATATATTGTAGGGATGTTCCTATTGAGTAAACTAAGGGTACTCTCGCTGCCAAGAGATTTATATTTCTAGAGTTATTACAGTTTAAACCAATGTTTTTTTACATTAGCAGTGCCCTCTAGTGGTCAAATTCTAATTAGATATTCCTGTTACATTCTAATGGAGAGGAAAGTCAAGAAAGTCAGTGATATACAGTTCTGCATAGAATGTGATAGAAACTGCTGAGTCACTTCCTGTCAGTTAGAGCTATCAACACAGTAAATTCACTTCCTGTCAGAACTATCAGGAAGTAAA
The DNA here is from genome assembly GCA_037306005.1 of Rhinophrynus dorsalis. Taxonomy (NCBI): domain Eukaryota; kingdom Metazoa; phylum Chordata; class Amphibia; order Anura; family Rhinophrynidae; genus Rhinophrynus; species Rhinophrynus dorsalis. The sequence goes on from CM074719.1 coordinate 22,874,758, forward strand.
CACAGTAAAATCACTTCCTGTCAGTTAAAACTATCAGGAAGTAAACACAGTAAATTCACTTCCTGATTATTTAAACTGCTATAAATTTTGAATAAAAAATCTGACAGCAGTGCGACTGACCTTGTTTTATTCAGCAGGAAATGCTCTATAAAACATGTGTTTTCATAAAAAAAAGTTTACTGCTCCTTTAAGAGATATTGGCAGTAATGCACTAAAGTGATGATAAAGTGGAGATGACTTCTCCAGTGATATCACTTCTCTAGTTCCTATGTTATTCTATGGAGCCTATGCACTAAGACAGTGATTCTCAACCAAGGTGCCGTGGCACTCTGGTGTGCCACTGACAGCAACGTAGGGTGCGCCATGTTTTCTATGAAGACTAACAAAAATTGACTTTTAAATAAAGATGTATAGAAATTGTTATGCACAATATATTTAGTTTTGTTATTATGATTATAAAACATAATAATAACTGTATATTTATGTATTGTACCCTTATTATGCCCTTGATAAGTACATTAACTATGTTAGGTGTGCCCCGAATGTTCTAGATTACGAGCAAAAAAATATTGAGAACCACTGCACTAAGATCTCCAGAAGTGATATCACTGGAGAAGTCATCTTCACTATATCACCTGTTTATCACACCTTAGTGCATAATCCCACTTTGCTATTATATATTAGGCACCTGGGTAATATATAAAGTCAAAATAAAGGACTACTATCCCTTCTAACACAGCATACAGAGCACTGGCTGCTGCAGTCATAGGGTTACATTGTATCACTACCCCTGCTTTTGCAGTCACTGACAGACAGAGAGAGATCTCATGAATCAGATACCCAGAGAGCTCCCTGCCATGGACAGAAAAGTATAGTAAATTAGGTGAGGCTGAAGATAAATAAAAAAGTATATGCCAAGTGACTTTAGATATCGGGGAGATGTACTAATATGTAATATGTGATAAAGAGCGATAAAATGGAGATAGATTCTCAAGTTCCTATGTTATGTTATGGAAACTATGCACTAAGATCTCTACCACTTCAGGGGGGAGATGCACTATGGAGTGATAAACAGGTGTAAAGTGGATATCACGTCTCCAGTGATATCACATCTCCAATTCCTGTTATTCTATGGAACCTATGCACTAAGATTTCTAAAGCAAGAGAAGTCCTCTCCACTTTATCCCCTCTTTATCATGTCTTAGTGCATCTCCCCCCAATGTCTTCAATCAGTTCCACTGACGTGGATATGACAGTTGCTGTCTGTTTTGTCATACTGAAGCAGGAATAGTGCATGAGCCATTTGAACTCGTTAAAGTGATAGTATTACTTGAAAACATGTAAATTTAAATACATTAATTGTGTCGTTTTCGATCTCCCAAACCTTTATGGTTAGGGAGATATAAGTCTGCAAAGTCCCCCCACCCTGTGCTGACGTCAGCTTTCAAACTTAGAGACGGAGCTCGCAGTCCATAGACTGTCCTGCGGCTCTTCAGCAGAGCCATGATCACGGTAGTTACAAAGAAATACTCCATTTGAACGGTCTACATGTGCCTGGTTTGCAAGCACACGTTGTAGACCATTCAAATGAAGTATTTCTTTGTAACTACTGTGATCACAGCTCTGCTGAAGAGCCACAGGATGGTCTATGGACTGTGATCTCCGTCTGTAAGTTTGAAAGCTGACGTCAGCTCAAGGGGAGGGGGGGACTTTGCAGACTTATATCTCCCAAACCATAAAGGTTTGGGAGATTGAAAATGACACAATTAATGTATTTAAATTTACATGTTTTCAAGTATTACTATCACTTTAAGGACCAGAGGGATTAGCAAAGCACTGAAAATCAATGTATTGTACAATACTCTGGCTAGTAAAAGGTTAAGATTACAATGTGCAGTGATGTTTCCCATTAATATCCTGCTGGTAACTGTCATGTCTGCCTCTGTGGATATGACATTCAGGACAGTCGCAAGATTTTAATTAAGAAGGACGCAAGGTCAGAATCCAAAGGGGACATTGGGATTTTCTGGGTGCAGAGAGGTTGGTTGGGTGGGTTATTAATAAGAGGCGTTTAGTCCTCCATTAGGCAGCATTAGTAATTAGACACTCCACTAACCCTTTGAGCGCCAGAGGGGTATCTGACGCATTGCAATGTCCGGCACTCAAAGGGTTAATTAGACCTTATGCAGGAAGGAGGGTTAATTAGACCTTATGCAGGAAGGAGGAGCAGTGCTTGAGTTAATGAACTGTACCATTGGGGCGGGAAGGTACATTTCCATTGCTTTAACCAATTGAGCTCCAGAGCGGTAACACCGCACATTGCGGAGAAATGTAAGGCGTGCCCCTCTGGCGCTCTGAGATTTAAAAGAGGATTTTTACCCCCAGTTTAATTCAATTGGCATCTTGGGAAGTTGCAGCTTGTTACAGACCATGTTGAGAGAGACAGGAAGGAATCCTTGTATGTTGCCTCAAGGCACAGTAAGTTTTAGCTATGACTTGTGACTTGTGTGTGTGGGTAGATAGGTTTTATAAAGGGGAATGATAGAGCCCCAGTCTTCTTGGCCTGCTTCCCAGTCTCTGCAAGCCACTATAGTTGAAAAAAGGTGAGTCTTATCATAAAGCTATTAGAATTTGGTGTTTTTAAATGTGTCAGATGTTTTTTAAAATAGACCCCATGCGTTATTTACAAGAAATCTCAGCTTCACAATCCTCAGGAGCATTTTTAATTTTAATTTAGAGAGGAATGACCAGGGCCGGATTTACATCTCAGGAGCCTGTAGGCACAGAAATCTGAAGCGCCCCCCCCATTTGCCATCTCCACTGGGCATCTCCACAATGCTCCAAATCTCCACATTACCCCTATATCCATATAGCCCTCACATTGCCCCCCATCAGCTCCATATTGCCATCAGCTCCAGCTTATCCCCCATCAGCTCCATATTGCCCTCACATTGCCCCAATCAGCTCCAACTTGCCCCCATAATCTCCAACTTTCCTCCATCATCTCCAACTTGCCCCCATCATCTCCATGTTGCCCCATCAGCTCCAGCTTGCCCTCACATTACCCCCATCATCTCCACATTACCACTATATCAGCTCCAACTTGCCTCCACATTGCCCACATCATCTTCACATTGCCCCCACTTTGCCTCCCACATACGTTTCCTACATCCCTGGTGGTCCAGCGGCAGATGTCTGTGCCTCCTTCTGTAGCTACTGTTGCTCCCGCGCGGTCTCTTTAGGAATGCAGAGCGCTGGGAGATGATGTAATCTCCCAGCGCTCTGCATTAGAGCCGACGAGGGAGCAACAACAGCTACAGGTCTGTGCCTTCTGTCTGAGGCATGGACCTTACGCTGTGAACAAAAATATATATTTTTTTTTTATTACAAAGACAGGCTCCCCTCTGTGGGGTGCGCCTGTAGGCAGATGCCTACTCTGCCTTACAGCAAATCCGGCCCTGGTAATGACTGTGTGTAATTGCTAGGACTCGCCTGATATTAGGGTGCCTTGACGTGGTGGACAAGCTTAAACATATTTTGGCCAAACTATGCAATGAAAACCTCACATATATTAAAGCGGAATAACATATGCTTTACACAGGCTTCACATTTGGATAATCAGTATGGAGGAGCGAGATTTGTTTTGGATTTATGTTTTAGATATACACCTGCCAATGGTTAAGGTGACCATCTATTGCACATTTTTTTTCCTTTCTGTAATCAAGTGCTAACATTTATTACTGCGTTCTAATCCTCCCTACATCCCCTGATTCATCTACATCACTCATTTGTTTGCAGTAGGATGCTATTTGGCTAGTGTCCTTCAACTGAAGCTTAATTCCAGAGAGAACAGCATGAATTAACAGCTAGGAGACCTCTATTAAACATTCAGTGCAATACTATTCTTTATTACTAATGATTTTTTTCCCTTCTGTAGATTCAGAGATGTAAGTTCAAATATTAAAACTGAACCAACACTGGCTTTTCATTTTGTTGCCGTTCCTGCAGCCGCATCAATTAAAAGCTGAGTTAACGTTTGGGTATTTTAAAGGATGTTATTAAGACTTTTTTTTTCTCACTCCAATATCAACGCTAGCTAGATATTTTGCATTCCTGGCTTGTGGCTAATTTTGCTAAATTAAGCACATATAATAAAATGTAACCCTTTGAGTACCAGTACCCTTTTAAAATGCTGCACAGAAAACAGCATGCAGCTACACAGAGCATTAAGCATGTCACTTTGATCAAAAGGGCGACATGAGAATCTCGCCCTGTATGAAAGCGCAAGATTCTCATGTTGCATCCTGAAAGGTCACTTCAACCCAACCCGCATACCTTAGCATTTGGTAACTGGTTCAATGCTATGATTTATTCAAATGTGAACCCTTCTTTTGAAGCATGTCTGGCGTATGGGAGCCAAAGGCAGAAAAACACCTTCCAGTCTTATAGGGGAACTACCACCCCGCAATAAGTTCACATTAATCAATTCTTCATCTGGCGACTAGCTGCTTAGTAGCGATAGTCGCCAGAAATATTACCTTGTTTCAAAGATATTCCAGTTTTTCGGAGGCTCACAGTAGCAGGAAGCACGGACATCTCGTCATAGTGACGTCCGTGCGCCTGCGCTGTCAGTTCCTTTTGAAGCCGTATATATAGCTTCTGTAGTCTTGATAAAGGTAACTGGCAGCTACCGTAACTCCAGTCCTGCAGTCCAATAAACGTTATCTCCTTTCACCTGCTTTGAAGACTCTGAGTGGCCTTCTTCAACACATTTGAACTAAAACTTTACTATATTTGCTATTAATTCAGCAAATTCTTACATTTTTAAGTCTTATGAGTGCTCCTCTTAATTCCCTTTAAAGGGATAGTAATATTTCACAATAAAAGCAGCTCCAATTAATCTTCATAGTATTTGGGCCATGGAGAGTGTTATTTCAGTACTGTCAGAGTTGTAGTTCAAGAGTAATTCAATGATAAAGTTTCCCCTCCCGCCCCTTTTATCTAGTGTAAGTCACCTCCCCTCAGATGTGGAATCCAGTCCATAGACCAGACAGCTCACAGCAAGGGACTATCTTCTTACTGTGAGAACAATGAAAACCCTGCCTCCCATGACAGATTTTTCAGGTTTTTCCTTTATGCTAATTGAAGATTGTCCTGATCCATCTGGACACCACCTTTCTGTTTTGAAGTAAGCAGTGTTACATGAGTAAAAGGGGCAGGAGGGGGATAATTTATCATTCAATTACTACAACTCCGACAGTACTGAAATAACACTCTCTATGGTGCAAATACTGCGAAGATTAATTGGAGCTGCTTTTATTTTGAAACCCTACTATCCCTTTAACCCCTTAAGGACCAGCGGTCCTGGGGTGTCTGGTCCTTTAAGGACCAGATAGGCGAGTTCGATGTGTTGTCCCACGTGACTGATCACGTGTTCCGGCACGTCGAATGAAGGACTGAAAGAGATCGCTCGGAGCGATCAACTTCAGTCCCTGTTATTACTCACCGCTCTCATACAGGAGCGTGGTGAGTAAAAGTATGTGACGTACCAGGACCGTCACTGGTCCTTAAGTGCTGGACCAGCATGACGGTCTGGTTACATCACAGGACGCAAAGGGGTTAAACAGTACCTGGACCTGATTCATACTGCTTCTGCGACTTATGCGTCAGCCATATATACTCCTGTGCTTTGTTGGATATTTAATACTTAATCCATGAGAACAAATCATGAGGCGGAAGGGGAAATGAGGAGGTGATTGCGGACTTAATGTTCTGCTCTCCAACTATAACAACCATTTATATAACTTTTAACTCCTGAGTGTGAAAATGTAACATTTACAATTTCCCATTTTTTTGTGTTAGTTTTTGTTTTAATCTTTTGTTTGACCAAATGTGCTTCACATGCACAATCATCATTTTTGTGTCTTATGTTTTGTTTTATCAAGTGCATTTTACACTGAATCTTGTGTTTTGATCAATTTAATTCACAAATGACTTTGCATTTAATGTTTTGTTCAGTAAAGAAGAATTTATAGTAACATAGTAACATAGTAAATTAGGTTGAAAAAAGACACAAGTCCATCAAGTTCAACCTTCGCCTCATACCTCAGTAACTGAGAATTTTATAGCTTACCTGCTACCAATTAAATTAGTCTTTATCAGACCTTCCTGATCAGCCTACTGATAAACAGTTTAACTCTGTATGTTCCCTTTTGAAAGAATTTATATAGGAAGGTCAATCATTTTTCTGTTCAAAGTTTTGTTCAATCGAGTGCAATGCATGTGAAAGATCAACATATTGTTCAAACAATTGAGTGCCAAAAACATATCAAACATATTGCATCACAATGAGGTAAATACCTCTGTGCAATTATACAATAATGTTATGTTTGATCAAGCATGCTTTACAGCAGTGGTTCTCAACTCCTGTCCTCAGGACCCACTAACAGGCCAGGATTTGATGATTTCCTTGTTAGAGCAAGGTGAGTTAATCAGTGTGAATGAGCCTCTGATCACATGATTTCCTTGTTAGAGAGCAGGTGAGTCAGTCAATGTGAATGAGCCTCTGATCACATGATTTCCTTGTTAGAGAGCAGGTGAGTCAATCAATGTGAATGAGCCTCTGATCACATGATTTCCTTTTTAGAGCACAGGTGAGCTAATCAATGTGAATGAGCCTCTGATCACATGATTTCCTTTGTTAGAGCACAGGTGAGTTAATCAGTGTGAATGAGCTTCTGATCACATGATTTCCTTGTTAGAACACAAGTGAGTTAATCAATGTGAATGAGTCTCTGATCACATGATTTCCTTGTTAGAGCACAGGTAAGTTAATCAATGTGAATGAGCCTCTGATCACATGATTTCCTTGTTAGCGCACAGGTGAGTTATTCAATGTGACTGAGCCTCTGATCACATGATTTCCTTGTTAGAACGCAGGTGAGTTAATCAATGTGAATGAGCCTCTTATCACATGATTTCCTTGTTAGAGCACAGGCGAGTTAATCAATATGAATGAGCCTCTGATCACATGATTTCCTTGTTAGAGCACAGGCGAGTTAATCAATGTGAATGAGCCTCTGATCACCACACCTGCGCTCTAGCAGAAAAAATCCCTAAGTCCTGGCCTGTTAGTGGGTCCTGAGGACAGGAGTTGAGAACCACTGCTTTACGGGAATGATCAAGATATATTTCATTCTGCAGTAATCCTTTTTTTAAACCTAGTTGTTTGATCAATCAAGCACACGTGGTACAATAAAAATGGTTCATTACAAATATACACACTCACAATGCAGTGCTGTATGAAGGACACAACCACGCAAGAACATTCGCTTACACAAATTAGAAACAACGGGGGAGATTCACTAAGCGGTGATAAAAAGGTGATAAAGTGGAGATGACTTCTCCAGTGATATCACTTCTCCAGTTCCTAGGTTATTCTATAGAGCCTATGCACTAAGATATCCAAAGTTGAAGAAATCTTAGTGCATAGCCTCCATAGCAATTGAAAAAGTGATAAACTAGAGAAGTCATCTCCACTTTAATACCTCTTTATTACCACTTAGTGAATCTTCTCGGACTTCTCCAGTTCCTATGTCATTCTATAGAGCCTATGAACTAAGATCTATGAACTAAGATCTACAAAGCTGAAGAAATCTTAGTTCATAGGCTCCATAGAATAGCATAGGAATTGGAGACGTTATTAACCGGAGAAGTAATCTCCACTTTGTCACTGCTTAATGAATCCTTCCCCAACGTGTTCCTCTAGGTATTGGCTGCCCTTTAATCTCTGTGTATATTATGTTTCCTTATCCCTTCTCACATAAACTGAGTCAGACAAAGACAAGATAGTACATAAACTGTACGAATGTAGCTGCTACTTTGACCCGCTATTTAATTAGTCATACCTCAATCCTCAGAGCTGCGGAATGAAGATGCTGCTTCAAGCACAATAGGAATAGTTTCCCTTACCTAGCATTTTGAACTAACGCTCGGAGTGACCCATGCAAGGTTGCAACACCATTAAAGTAAAAATTTCATGGGTACACAATAAAAGTTCCTGTCTTCTTCACTTTTCACACTTGGCCTGTATAATGATACACTTCTTTTCCTCCCAGCTATCTTTGTCTTAATAGCATATAGCAAAGTTTCCATGACAAATGGATTTTTGCCAAAGTAAAAAAATTAAAGAGACGAGTGCCATCTGCAGCTAAAATTATAGTCTAAGCAAAATAAACATGTGAATTAAGGTGCCGGCTCATATGAAGTTGCTCCATATTTATACACTGCTTAATCTTTAACTCTTTATGTTGCGCACATACCTCTGATCCTTAAAGGAGCAGTAAACTTTTTTAATGAAAAAATATATATTGTAGGCATTTTCCTATTGAGTAAAATAAGAGTACTCCCACTGCCGAGAGATTTATATTTCCAGAGTTATTACAGTTTAAACCCATGTTTTTTTTACATTAGCAGTGCCCTCTAGTGGCCAAATTCTAATTAGTTTTCCTGGTAGATTCTAATGGAGAGGAAAGTCAGAAAAGTCAGAGACATACAGTTCTCCATAGAATGTGATAGAAACTGCTGAGTCACTTCCTGTCAGTTAGAACTATCAGGAAGTAAACACAGTAAATTCACTTCCTGTCAGTTAGAACTATCAGGAAGTAAACACAGTAAATTCACTTCCTGATTATTTAAACTGTTATAATTTTTTAATAAAACATCTGACAGCAATGGGACCTTGTTTTATTCAGCAGGAAAAGCTCTGTAAAATATACATTTTCATTAAAAAAAAAGTTTACTGCTCCTTTAAAGGGTTAAACATCTTTATTGGGTAGTTATTCTCTAATTTATCCTATGTATGTTTGTATTATTATGTTCATAAAACATGAATGCTTGAGACATCTCCAAGGCATTTATTCACCATGCCATCCAGATGTCTCTACCATTTGTGAGATTTGCATAATGTCAGAAGAGTTAATTCAATTTCGTCCTGGATTCCGCAGTTGTTGAAAATTCAGAGGTTGTTAACGCTGTTTTTATCTAGCCGATTCCCATTGAAGTCTAAGGATACATTTGTAGATAAAACCTTAATACAATTACAACTGCAGTGGAATCCAGGACTTACTTGAGATGAGTCAGATGTTTTTTTGAAATTTCATTACTTGTTTGAATTATGCAGTTCCAAATGTGATTTTAGAAACAGAAGTTTTTCCTAACACCAATTATTTTTTTTCTAGAACACACAAACACGCGCACATGCACATGAACACACACACATATATACACACATGCATATTTATAGACACACACACGCACCCATACACACACACACGCACACATATATACACGCACAAACACATATGCACAAATACATATACACACACACAGACATACAAACACCAGACAATTACACACACACACACACAATTAGACCCACACATGTATACACACATATACACATAGACACACATACATACACATGCACACACGCACAGATACACACAGACACACACAGAAACACACACATAAACAATTAGACACACACATACACACATAATACCTGTAAACAAATAGACCCAATCCAAACTTTTAAAGGGATAGTAATGTTTCATAATAAAAGCAGCTCTAATTAATCATCATAGTATTTGGACTTTGGAGAGTGTTATTTCAATACTGTCAGAATTGTAGTTCAAGAGTAATTCAATGACAAAGTATCCCCCTCCCGCCCCTTTTACTGATGTAACACTGTTCAGCCAGAGCAGAAGGGAGGTGCCCAGGTAGACTGCAGAGAGGGACAATCTTCAATTAAGATAAGGGAAAAACCCGAAAAACTTGTCAAGGGTGGCAGGGCTTTCATTGTTCTCATAGGAAGAAGATTGTCCCCTGCTGTTACCTGTCTGGTCTATGGACTGCATTTCACACCTGAGAAGAGATGGCTTACACTAGGTAAAAGGGGCGGGAGGGGAAACTTTATCCTTCAATTACTCTTGAACCACAACTCTGACAGTACTTAAATAACACTCTCCATGGCCCAAATAATATGAAGATTAATTGGAGCTGCTGTTTTTGTGAAACATTACTATGCCTTTAAAGGAGCAATTAACTGATTAAATTCCCTGCTTTACATTCCACACTCATATTCTTATATAAAGGAAACCGATGCAAATAAAAATTGCTAAGGATTATTAGGTAGCAGTCTTTCATATATCACACAAGTACAACTACTGCAAGGATCATCATTTATTGGATCTGAAGCTGTTGGGGGGTGACCGGAGCTGTAGTTCTCTACAAATGGAAGTCTAACAATTAACTACACCTGGGTGGGGGGGATTCACTAAGCGGTGATAAAGAGGTGATACAGTGGAGATGACTTTTCCAGTGATATCACTTCTCCAGTTCCTATGTTATTCTATGGAGCCTATGTACTAAGATTTCTTCAGTTTTGGAGACCTCAGTGCATTGGCTCCATAACATAGGAATTGGAGAAATGATAAACTGGAGAAGTCATCTCCACTGTATCACCTCTTTATCACCTTTATCACCATTTAGTGAATCTCCCCCTGATCTAACATGTTCAGTTCTCAATTCTATGACACATGGAAACACACAGTTTTTAATTATTTTTAAGTAATTAATTAATCTTTATTTATATAGCGCCAACAAATTCAGCAGTGCTTTACAGTAGGGAATAGACATACAGAGGTATTAAATAGTACAATCAGATGTGGAGAACAAAAGGATCAGAGGGCCCCCTGCTGGTGAGAACTTACAGTCTAGAGGAAGGAAGGTTTGACACAGAAGGAGTAAGTGCTATTGGGTGTAAGTGTCTCCTGCCACATGAACTGCAGGTCAGTGGGTGGGAGAGAGAAGTGCTGTTCAGTGCAGTGGTCCAGGGAAGGGGTGGTTCTTAGTGATAATGTTTATGGAGTCAGTTGATAGGCTTCCCTGAAGAGGTGAGTTTTCAGGGAGCGTCTGAAGATATGAAGGCTGGGGAGAGTCTGATGGGGCGGGGGAGGGAATTCCAGAGCTGAGTTGCAGTACCGGAGAAGTCCTGTAGGTGGAAGTGGGAGGATGTGATAAGAGCTGTGGAGAGCAGAAGGCTAATTTCTGTGCAATCCTGCAGAAAGGCATTTTAATAAACAACCTAATTGATCTGGGGGGATCTGGCAATCTTACACATACATATATATTTTAAGCTTATTTACAACCAAACCATGCCAAGTCAGGGACCCTACACTTTTCTTAAGTAATTATGTATGCTTTTTTGCACTTTGTCCCTCAAGATCAAGGTGACCTGGTAGCTTTCTGTTGAGAAAATCTCCCTGAATATCTTATACTATACCATAACATACCTAAGTAAGTCCGTTTGATAACTAAATGATTCCTGTAGGTTTGGGTTTGTTTTAAAGTAGTGTTAGTTAGTAATACTTAAAATGTAAAAAAAAATATGTTGTAGAGTTTATCCCCCTGAGTAAAACAAGAGAACTCCCACTGCTGAAAGGTGTTTCATTCAAAAGTTATTAATTTTCAAAGTTGAATTTTTTAGGTGCAATATCACAGTGGCCTGAAATTGTACAGTGGCGCTGTTGCTACACGATCCTATGGACAGCTCTGGTCCCAGGACCATAAATCCCCATAGGATGGTGTAGCAACAGCACCACTGTACAATTTCAGGCCACTGTGATATTGCACCTAAAAAATTCCACTTTCAAAATTAATAACTTTTGAATGAAACACCTTTCAGCAGTGGGAGTACTCTTGTTTTACTCAGGGGGATAAACCCTACAACATATTTTTTTTTACATTTTAAGTATTACTATCCCTTTAAATTGTCACATTTAAAACATTATCTACTGATACATGATCCATCCAATACATACATGATTAGAACATAACAGAAGATCAAAACCCATGCACACTCGATGTGTAATGCAATATGACTCAACTAGACTACAGGATCAGAATACAAAGAGAAGCAATGGGAATCAGAATGAGGGTTCTTATCAAAGTGCTGATTCATTTCTGTCCTCAACCAGACCCCAGATCCATCACATATAGGTCTGTCTGCAGAAAAAAAGAGAAGCAATTCTAGTGGAAACTATTTTCACTACAAAGAACAAAAAAAAATCTCCAAACCTATTTAAAGGGATAGTAATACTTCATTTTATCTTTATTTTATTTTGTAGGTGTTAAAAAAACATGAAGAACGATATAAGTCTTATCTCTCAAACCTTTATGGTTTGAGAGATATTCACAAGCAAATTTCCACCTCCCGCCCCTTTTACCTAGTGTAAGTCATCTCTTCTCAGATGTGGAATGCAGTCCATAGAGCAGACAGATAACAGAAGGGGACAACCTTCTACCTATGAGAACAATGAAAGCCCTACCCCCCTTGACAAGTTTTTCGGGTTTTTCCCTTATCTTAATTGAAGATTGTCCCTCTCTGCAGTCTACCTGGGCACCTCCCTTCTGATCTGGCTGAACAGTGTTACATCAGTAAAAGGGGCGGGAGGGGGATACTTTGTCATTGAATTACTCTTGAAGTACAACTCTGACAGAATTGAAATAACACTCTCCAAAGTCCAAATACTGTGATGATTAATTAGAGCTGATTTTATTATGAAACATTACAATCCCTTTAAGGGGTTAATAACATAATCCTACTCTTATAAACAAGGAGTGCCAAAGGCGAAGCAATGCATTTGATACCCCACTCAAAAGGTTAACCCATTTGATGCTAGAGACATGTTTAATACATTTTTTTCACTATTCCGAGAACATGTATCTAAACTCCAAGTAGCCAAAATTTCCAAAAATTGTAATGCGGGAGTAATTTCCCCCATTGGTCATAACTTATGCCATGGCACGTTGTAGTGTATGTAATATAGGCTTGTAATAATTTGTGAATAAGTGGATCAACATGATATTAATTTGTAGATAACCCGATGGCTTTCAAATCATCACAAGTTTTGAATCTGGTTAATTAGCATTTGAATGACAAATATGCAAATAACAAGTCCATAGTGGTATCCTTCTTTGCCTGTATCTTGGTTCATTAGCTGCCAGTACAGTCTAGGACTGAGAATCTAATATTCACATCAACAATAACAAATTTTATATACTTTGCGCTAGTGTGACCTGCATACAAATTGATCTCCTCCGTGTGCAAATTAATCAATTCCATTCAATTATCTTTATCTCTCCTTGTGATTTACACATCTCTGAGACAGTATTTATCAAGTATTTCTTAATTAATCACACGCAGAGCTCAAATTCACTAATGAGCCTCCTATGGTACCTTTCTCATCAAGTCCTCCCACTGTTAACATTCTGCTGCCTTTCATCTCACGTCTCCTGTCCAACAGCATCCCGGATTTAATGAAAACTCAGATAGGCTGATGTACTAAGACAATGGTGCAAACCAATTGAAAAATGCAAATTCCCCAAAATACCACTGATTTAAATAGGGGGCTTTTAACCCCTTGAATGCTAAATAGATCTCAAACACATCGCTTATCAAGGGTTAACAACTTCATTTTAACCAAGGGAAAGTTTATTTGTCCCTCATGGAGCTAGTGGCTTTACCCAAAATTGGTGCACTTTACCTTTATATGTAAGATACATTGCTTTTTGCACCCCTCTTTAAAGGAGCAGTACTTTTTTATGAAAACCTATATGTTATAGAGCTTTTCCTGCCTAGTAAATCAATGGAATTCCAAGTGCCGTCAGTTGTTTTATTCAAACGTTTTAACAGCTTAAATGGTCAGGAAGTGATTTACAGTGTGATTACTTCCTGAATGTCCTAACTGACAGGAAGTGGCTCAGCAATTTATATCACATATTGTGGAGAACTGTTTGCCAGTTACTCACCTTTCAAATGTAATATAATAACTAATTGCAATCTGACCAACAGTGGGCACAGCTAGTGTAAAAAAAAAATATGCGTTTGAACTATAATAACTGTGGAAATGTGCCTCTTTACAGTGAGTGTACCCTTGTTTCACTCAACAGGAATAGACCTACAATATATATTTTTTTCTTAACAAAATGTACTGCTCCTTTAAACAAAGACTTATCTATCTATCTATGGGTCATAGCTACAAAGTTAAAAGTAGAGCAATACTTAAACAAAGGAACTACACCATAGGAGACAGAAGTGCATTACAGTTAAAAACAGTTAAAATAGAGCTAAAATATTTTTGACTTGATATATATGTACAGAAATCCAAAGGTGGGGCAATGCTGGTGCAAACTAACTGAACCTTAACCCTTTGAGTGCCAGAGGGCTACACAACGCTCTAGGTGAGGTCTAACCAGAGATCTGCAGGGTGGTATGACCACTTCTCTCTTTCTGCTACTAATGCCTCTAGCAATACAACCCAGCACCCTGCTTGCATTCCCCACTACTTTGTTACATTTCCTGCCTACCTTTAAGTCATTCAAAATACTTACTACAAAATCCCTTTCCTCTGTTGTCTCTGTATAGCTTTCAAGGCTAACACTTGCAGTTTATCTGATCTGTACGTACAACTAGCAAAATTTTCAGCTATAAGCTGGCAGTTTTATGGTTCCAAATGACTGACAACATCAGTTAGCAATGGCACGGCCCAGCTCCAGAAGTTTTACTATGTCTGCTATATATATGACGAAAATTCCTTTCCCCCCTCCAAAAAAACACACATTTATATAAAATTATGTGTTGACCTTAGTTGTTTTTCTTTTCATTGAAATGATGGAACTTTATGTTTTTCTTTCTTTTCATGAAACAACCTTGTATCATGTTGTTAGTCCACATAAAGTTCCACTTTGATAAATGCAGAACACATCTTTTAATAAATACACTTTAATAGAAGTTCACATACAGGGATTGCTTTGTGATAGCGTAAAAGGACTGTGTTGAAATGGCCAGGGTCGGCTAATGTACAGCTTTCTTCCATTTTCTCTGTTATCTTGCCTCTCTGCATGTACTGCCTATTTTGTCTTTTATGTGTAACTGATGTGTCCTTGTAAAATGATTGTTCCGGCTACAAATGCAAGCATAGGGATTACACGCTATAGGTTGTTGATCCAGGGAACTATCTGACTGCCATTTGGGGTCAGGAAGGATTTTTTTTTATCCACTTGGAAATAGCTTCATGGTTTTTTTTTTTTTTTTTTACTTTCCTCTTGATCAAAAGGGGTGTTTTGGCATTGACTTGACTTGATGGACGCATGTCTTTTTTCAGCCTCGTCAACTAAAATTGTGGAGGTGATCACTGGGAGCATTGTGGAGGTGGTCAATGGGGGCATTGTGGAGATAGTCACTGGGGTCATTGTGGAGGTGGTCGATGGGGGCATTGTGGAGGTGGACAGTGTGGAGGTGGACAACGGGGGCAATGTGGAGGTGGTCAGTGGGGGCATTGTGGAGGTGGACAAGGGGGCATTGTGGAGGTGAACAATGGGGGCAATGTGGAGGTGGTCACTGGGGCATTATAGAGGGGGGCAGTGTGGAGGTGGACAATATGGCTGTGGACAATGGGGGCATTGTGGATGTGGACATTGTGGAGGTGGACAGTGGGGTCATTGTGGAGGTGGTCGATGGGGGCAATGTGGAGGTGGATAGAGTGGAGGTGGAAAGTGGGGGCAGTGTGTAGGTGGACAATGGGGGCAATGTGGAGGTGGACAGTGTGGAGGTAGACAATGGGAGCAATGTGGAGGTGGTCATTGGGGGCATTGTGGAGGTGAACAATGGGGGCATTGTGGAGGTGGACAGTGTGGAGGTAGACAATGGGAGCAATGTGGAGGTGGTCAGTGGGGGCATTGTGGAGGTGGACAGTGTGGAGGTGGCCAATTGGGACATTGCAGAGGTGGACAGTATGGAAGTGAACAATGGGGGCAATGTGGATGTGGATAGTGTGGAGGTGGACAATGGAGGCAGTGTGGAGGTGGACAATGGGGGCAGTGTGGAGGTGGACAGTGTGGAGGTGGCCAATAGGGACCATGTGGAGGTGGACAGTGTGGAGGTGAACAATGGGGGCAATGTGGAGGTGGTCACTGGGGGCATTGTGGAGGTGGACAGTGTAGATGTGGACAATGGGGGCAGTGTGGAAGTGGACAGTGTGGAGGTGGACAATGGAGGCAATGTGGAGGTGGTCAATGGGGGCATTGTGACGGTGGACAATGGGGGCATTGTGGAGGTGGACAGTGTGGAGGTGGCCAATTGGGACAATGTGGAGTTGGACAGTGTGGAGGTGAATAATGGGGGCAATGGGGAGGTGGTCACTGGGGCATTATAGAGGGGGACAGTGGGGGCAGTATGGAGGTGGATAGTGTGGCTGCAGACAATGGGGACATTGTGGATGTGGACAGTGTGGAGGATGACAGTGGGGGCAATGTGGAGGTGGTCACTGGGGGCATTGGGGAGGTGGTCAATGGGGCATAGTGGAGGTGGACAATGGGATCATTGTGGAGTGGACAGTGTGGAGGTGGACAATGGGAGTAATGCGGATGTGGAAAGTGTGGAGATGGACAATGGGGCAATGTGGAGGTGGATAGTGGGGTCAAAGTGGTTGAGGGGCCACCAGGGTCTGGAGGTTTCTGGCTAACTAACTTGAAAAAAAAAAACACTTATTCCTAATGTAAAATTCCCCATAATGTATGTATGTATATCTTTATTTATATGGCGCCACACAGTGTACGCAGCGCCTTATAACAGAAGTAAGTTACATTAAATAAGAGGGGGTAAAATAAGTGCCACATTCATAGAAAAAAATTAGAAGAGACGCCCCTGCCAAAAGGAGCTTACAGTCTAAATGGGTAATAGGAGACAGACAGCACGATAACAGGGTGTCAAGTGCTGAGGTTACCCCTCTCTGCCACCCTTTGAGTGGCAGAGAGGTATCCAACGTATTGCAATGCATTGGCTACCTCTCTGAATCATTATTTAACACCAGGATAGAAAAGTGAAATTACTGGTCAAGCAAACATCATTGTAACACAGTGAGGTGATGTACTAAGATGAACTGGAGAACCATAAGGTTATAAATTAACACTCAACAGGAAATTAAAAATGTGGCCCAGGCTGTTTTTTCCCTGTCCGTGATAATGAAATCTGCCTTATGGGAAATCTACATTGATTAACGTTATGGAATTCTCAAAATCCCCTGATTAAAGAAACAATAAGGTTTCAAGTATAGAACAGTTATAATGAGTGGTTATGCATTCTGTGATTTTTTATTACATTATTTATTTAAATGATCAGTAAAGGTGTTATGATTGATATATATATATATATATATATATATATATATATATATATATATATATATAACCCTTTGAGTGCCAGACTGGGGATCCAACGCATTGATACCTCTGGCACAGCTGAGTACAACAAGGATATTCCTACTACTGGAAGATCCTTTATTTAAAAGTTATTACAGTTCATAGTATCACTGAGTGGTACAGCTGTTTACTGTCACATTCAAAATGAAATTGTAGTAGTTCAGCTGTAGTAAGTTAAATAACTTGATATTTCATTATACCTTTTTTTTTTAAATTTGGTTTAAAAGTTTAGTTTTCATCCCAAACTTTCAAGATATCAATACTATTCTTCAGGCAAAGTAACACTGAAAGATATATAGAAGAACATATCCAAGGTCGCAACAGATTGTCAGGAAAGGCGCTTTCGACTAAAACATAGGCAGGGATTCTTTACAGTGAGGGCGGTAAGGCTATGGAATTCTTTGCCTCTGGATGTTGTGCTTGCAGATAATGCAACTGCATTCAAAAAAGCAATGGATGCCTATCTACACAGCACAATATTGACAATTATGACAGATGGCTTCAAAGCAAATAGGATATTGATCCAGGGAACTATTTGACTACCAATTGGAGTCAGGAAGGAATAATTCCCCCCCACAATTGGGACTAGATTGAAATGGCTCCAGAGGGTTTTTTTTTTTTTTTCCTTCTTCTGGATCAACAGGGGTGTTTTTGGCATGGGCTGGTCTTGATGGACGCATGTCTTTTTTCAGCCTTATCTACTATGTTACTATGTTACTATGTTAGGTTTATATTACTAAAAAGAAAATTCACTCACTGGGCCCCTAGGTTTCAACAGACTAGAAAACAACAGGAAGGGAGCGTTTAACTGATCAGCCAAACGAGTGACGACCAATCATCAAAGGTTCAATAAAAACATCAACGTTTGATTTGTACAAAAATAAAAAACACTCCATACATAATGGCTAAAGAGATGGTGCAAGGGTCAATCCAAATATCATGACCCACCTTACGCGTTTCATTAAAGTTTTCACTTAGTCATATGCTAGCTTATGGAGTACTTTTTATTTTTGTACAAATAAAATGTTGATATTTTTATTGAACAATTGTAATTTGTTTGGTGGATCCTTTGAGTGTACCCTCCCCGCTATCTTTAAAGGGATAGTAATGTTTCATAATAAAAGCAGCTCTAATTAATCATCATAGTATTTGGACTTTGGAGAGTG
This sequence comes from Rhinophrynus dorsalis, assembly GCA_037306005.1. Classification (NCBI taxonomy): domain Eukaryota; kingdom Metazoa; phylum Chordata; class Amphibia; order Anura; family Rhinophrynidae; genus Rhinophrynus; species Rhinophrynus dorsalis. The sequence goes on from CM074719.1 coordinate 22,893,246, forward strand.
TTATTTCACTTCTGTCAGAGTTGTAGTTCAAGAGTAATTCAATGACAAAGTGTCCCCCTCCCGCCCCTTTTACTGATGAAACACTGCTCAGCCAGAGCAGAAGGGAGGTGCCCAGGTAGACTGCAGAGAAGGACAATCTTCAATTAAGATAAGGGAAAAAGCTGAAAAACTTGTCAAGGGGGCAGGGCTTTCATTGTTCTCATAGGAAGAAGATTGTCCCCTGCTGTTATCTGTCTGGTCTATGGACTGGATTCCACATCTGAGAAGAGATGGCTTACACTAGGTAAAATAAAGTTAAAATGAAGTATTACTATCCCTTTAAGTAACACTGAAATACAAAGTTTGTTTAAATGATGCAAATCTGCAAGGTTAGATAATTATCTTGGATAATACAGAAGGCTACAGAATCTCCAGCTCTAATACCTGTGTTATTCTATGAATCCTATGCACTAAGAGCCCTCAGTTTGAGTTTAGGCTCCATAGATACAGGGCCCACAAGAATGTATTACACTTCTTTATCACCTGGTTTTCACATCTTAGTGCATCGGTCACCAAACAAACTCTCCGAGTATATGGGAATATATGCTCTAAGGTATGATACAGCATTGATTAACAGGAGATAACTTTTCCAGTGTGATCAACTTCAATTCCTACATTAGTCTAGGGAGCCTATGAATTAAGATGTCTCAAGATGCTTTCATCTTAGTACATGGGCACCACCAGCATATGAATTGGATAGTTTATCACAGTGGAAAATATCATCTCTGCTTTACTACCTCTTTAGTATACCATAGTTCATTATCCGCCAGAAAGGTTATGACCTAAGGTGTGATAAATGTGCAATAAACTGGAAATAACGTATACGGTAAGTAATCTCTCCAGTTACGATGTTATTCTATGAAGACTTCCCACCAGGATCACTGTAGCATGAAATCTCGTAGAGCATAACTTCCATTTAATAACAGGATTTGGAAAGTTTATCACAGTGGAAAATATAATCTCTGCTTTTCTACCTCTGTAGCACACCATAGTTCATTACCCCACAGAAAGATTATGGCCTAATGTGTGATAAATGTGCAATAAACAAGAAATAACTTATCTGGTAAGTAATCTCTCAAGTTACTATGTTATTCTATTGGGTTTTTGCACCAGGATCACTGTAGCATGAAATATTACAGAGTATAGGCTCTATATAATAACATAGGATGTGGAGAGTTTATCACAATGAATAGTATATCTCACCATTATCTCACTTTAGCACATCCCCAGTGAGGTTGCAATGTTCCTAGCAGTATAATATAAGAAAAGCAAGTTGTAGATATAATAATTTTGGAATAAACCATCTCCTAGCAGTGATGGTACTCAGTACTCAACAGGAAAAGGGCTAAAAATATATGTTTTTTTCTTAATAAAAATGTATTGCTTCTTTAAAGGAGCAGTAAACTTTTTTTATGAAAACATATTTTACAGAGCATTTCCTGCTGAATAAAACAAGGTCAATCTCATCACTGACAGATGTTTTATTCAAAAACTCTTTGAAGAGCCCTTTACACAGTCCACAGTGCCACTGCCAGCAGGTTGCGGGGCAGTCATGTGCAGTAGAGACAGCCCGCGCCGCGGCTGATACAGAGCTGGATGCTCTATTGAGCGTTCAGCTCTGTTACAGCCGCGGCACGGCCAGTCTGTACTGCGTATGACTGCAACACACGCAGCAGTCTCTACTGCGCATGATTGTGGCGTTACACATGTTTTAGCAAATTATTATATAAGATTAAAGCAGCTTAAATAATCAGTGAATTTACTGTGTTTACTTCCTGATAGTTCTGACAGGAAGTGAATTTACTGTGTTTACTTCCTGATAGTTCTAACTGACAGGAAGTGACAGGCAGTTTCTATCACATTCTATGAAGAACTGTATGTCTTTGACTTTTCTGACTTTCCTCTCCATTAGAATCTACCAGGAAATCTAAGTAGAATTTGACCACTAGAGGGCACTGCTAAGTTAAAAACCACGGGTTTAAACTGTAATAACTCTGGAAATATAAATCTCTCGGCAGTGGAAGTACCATTATTTTACTCAATAGGAAAATCCCTACAATATATATTTTTTTTCATAAAAAAAAGTTTACTGCTCCTTTAAGCTTGTTTTTTTCTTTTGCAGATTCTAAAACTCAAATAGCTTCTTTTTTATATCTTCCATCTGCCGACTCCCTCCTCCTACCACACTGGGCATTCACTTCTGCTATCTTTTCTTGGCTGCTATCGCTTCTCAGCAGTACGTCAAAAAAAGCATCTTCAATCTCCCATATGGAAGTAGCTCTTACTGATTACAACTCACTTCCTCTAAATGGGCTAATAAGTTAAAATAAGTAGAACAACAAAATAAGGAGGTGATTGTTAGAGCACAAATCCAGTTAAGCCCTAACTGGTATATAAAAGTATAAAATCTCTATATCACCAGCAAAATGGGTAACAGGTGCCAGCCATTTACAGTTTATTTTTCTGTAAATGTGTTGGCAGGGGACCAGCACTATCGAGGACTATTTGTACCTTTCAGTAGTATTAGTTTAGGAGTTATTATATAAATTATTTAGCCTACTGAGACAGATGTCTTGAATAGTCAAAGGCAAAGAAATATTTAGGTTTAAGATAAGAAAACATTGAGGCTGATTACTAAGAACTGTAATAATTCTGTAACAAACCAACCGCACTATGTGGACGCAACCTGCAGGCGATCACTCTATTGGTCAAAAGTTTAGAAGCCCCATTTATATCAAGAGGAATATTTATTTTTTGACAATAATGTAGCCGACCGCACCAATGTACCGTAAAATCTCAGGTATAATACGCACCTGTGTATAATACGCAGGTGCATATTATACCAAAGATTTTAGGGGAAAACAAGAGTACCTATGTATAATACGCACCCTTGTTTTCCCCACATGCTAAAAATTTTTTTTAAGGCTTCCCTCCCTCCCCCGGGCCAAAACGGCTGCCAAACCAAGACTTACTTGGTTCAAATTTAACTCCCCACTGAGGTCCGCATCTCTCGCATTGATGAAAGGCAAAATACAAAGCTTCCCAGTGGGAAGCATGCTGCCATTTGCCACCCACTTCCTTCAATGGGCTTTCAGGACCTTCCAACTCCATCCAATTGGCTGGAGACGGAAGGTCCTGAAAGCCCAGTGAAGGATGTGGGAGGCAAATGGAAGCATGCCACCCACTGGGAAGCTTTGTATTTTGCCCTTCATCAAGGCAAGAGATGCGGACTTCAGTGGGTAGTTAAAGGGATAGTAATACTTCGTTTTAACTTTATTTTATTTTGTAGGCATTAAAAAACATGAAGAACGATATAAGTCTTATCTTTCAAACTTTTATGGTTTAAGAGATATTCACAAGCAAAGTTTCCCCCTCCCGCCCCTTTTCCTAGTGTACCACGTAAGTGTTGGTTTGGCAGCCGTTTTGGCCCGGGGGAGGGAGGGAAGGTATCTGCCAACCCTAACTCTTTTTTTTTTTTTTTTAAGTTCTCGTGTATAATACGCACCCCCCACTTCACATAAGGTGAAGTGGGGTAAAATTGTGCGTATTATACCCGAGATTTTACGGTAAACAAAGCACTTAGGGCGAGATGTTCAAAATGTCATCATAATAAAAACAATGTCAGATCATGAGATGGTGGTAAAAGAAGTAAATCCATCACGTTTGAAGATGTGTCTAAAGAATTATAAATGACGATAAGAGAATCTTGATGAATGTTGCCCTTAAAAATTCTGATGTTAAAAATGTCTTTGATTTTGTCTTTGAAACGAAAATTTTCAAAGAAACAAAGACATTTTTTTTTTTCTTTGAAACAACAAATTGCTTCTCACTCCTGCTAACGGTACTTTATTTTGTCTTCTCCAAGTATAGACCAATTTTATTTTGTCGTGAAAAAATTACGTTAATACAACAAAAAAGTGTCTGTCAAGAGAATATTTTTTCTGAAAATACCTTACAATATGACGGTAGATTAAACCACACCCACTTTTAAGATGGCTTTTTTCCCTTTGACGGAGATGGAGGAATTGGATGCAAAAAATGACGGAAACGTCTGAAAATTGACGGATCATGGTGTAAGAACTTTTTATTCTGATTACAGACGATTTCAGGTACCACCACTTTCTGAACATCTCGCCCTTAGAGATTCTCTGGACTGCACACACCCACCCAAGAGGTTCATGTGCAGTTGTCTCAGGAGTTTCAAGGGTGCTGTTTCATCTAAGAACATATATCATGGTTGGAGTCGTTTCAGATTACAGTCCACTTGATATGGGGATTGGAGCCTCTAAATTAGTTGTGTTTGTTTGATTGAATATTGCTTTTTATTCTTTGGAGCAGTTTGCTCAAAATGCAATGCAATCTGGACGTTATAGTAGCACAGTTTATTAAAAAGATAGTAATACTTCATTTTATCTTTATTTTATTTTGTAGGCATTAAAAAAACATGAAAAACGATATGTCTTATCTCTCTAACCTTTATGGTTTGAGAGATATTCACAAGCAAAGATTCCCCTCCCCTCCCTTTTACCTAGTGTAAGCCATCTCTTCTCAGATGTGGAATGTAGTCCATAGACCAGACAGATAACAGAAGGGGACAAGCTTCTTCCTATGAGAACAATGAAAGCCCTGCCCCCCTTGACAAGTTTTTCAGGTTTTTCCCTTATCTTAATTGAAGATTGTCCCTCTCTGCAGTCTGCCTGGGCACCTCCCTTCTGATCTGGCTGAACAGTGTTACATCAGTAAAAGGGGCAGGAGGGGGAAATGTTATCATTTAATTACTCTTAAACTACAACTCTGACAGAATTGAAATAACTCTCCAAAGTCCAAATACTATGATGATTAATTAGAGCTGCTTTTATTATGAAACATTACTATCCCTTTAAGTCAACTTCGCATGCATGATTGGCTAATAATTTTTTTATCAAGCAAGAGCATTTGCTTGCTTACTCGGTCAAGAAGCAATACCTTTTTGATCAACTGACCTCGCTTTGCACACACATTTTACATATTTTTACTTAATATTTTGTACTAGTGTGTTTTGCTTGAGTGATCTTTTTTTTTCATCAAAAGGTGTGTTTGATCGAGCGTGTGTAACAAGCACAATCAACCTTTCTTCTTATTTTGTAATATTTTGTTAAATCGTGCATGCTTCACATGCATAATAAAACGTTTTTAACAATAATGTTTCTTACAATTGAGTGCACGATCAGGCTATTTTTCTATATTATTTGATTAAGCACACTTCACAAGTTTGACCAATATTTTTAATCAATATTGTTTGGTTTGATTGAGTGTGCTACTCATGAATACTTCATAAAGTGTTTTCTTAGACTGAGCAAGTACACTGTGCCTCTGGATAGATCTAAGATGCCCTTTATTTATATCAGACCTGTGCAAACCAATGTCTTTCCTATGCAAATGCATGAAAAAATTTTATAACAGTGTGCAAAAATTTACTGTGCAAGATAAAGCAGTAATTTCATAGATCAATATCTCATGTCTTATGCATGGGGGAATGATTCAAGTAAAGACACAACAACCAATTATGGGTTTAACTCCGGCCACAGCTTTATTTAAACTTACATGATAAACTTTTATAAACACACAGACTTTAGGCCCTTGCCAATCTCTTCATTTTGATAGGCCAACCTTGCCTACCACCTTTTGAGCCGCTGACTCACCCCATTTTGAGCCGCTGGCTCACCCCAAACTTGTTCCACCATACCGCACCCCATTAGCTGGTCATTGCAGCTCAATGAGGCCAGTGTCTAAACCCGTGACATTGCTCAGGTGCCAATTGCCCCTAGGTCGCTGACCTACCAACTTCATGTAACCATAACCAACTTAAAGACCTTCTCCACATTGGAAAGGGCCCAAAGCGCCCCAAAGCTGTGACTAAAATAAACTGACATAACCAAAGGCCCCAAGGCCCATACCAAACACCAACACCAAACCGTAAAAGAAACAGGGAGGGAGAGAGGGACACTGTTCCATTACCATCTGTAAAGGAATTACATCCATAACTGTGCCCTATATATATAACCTTACCAAGACCTCCTCCACATCACTTCCTGTCCCACCTACTGACTTTCCTTGTCACCCCCCAGCTCAGACATGCCTCCCCTTCTTATTTTCACGGGGTGTTCTGAAATGGAACCAGTTAAAGCAGAACTTTCACTTAGTATAAAGTCGCCCTCCAATAATTAAACATATGGCGACTAGCTTCATAATACGTCTATTACCTCTCAGAAGTGGCAGATTCTAAAGTCATCCTTAATCTTCCGAGACTGACGGCCAGGTTAGTGCCATCTGCACACCTGTGCCATCAATCCTCCCGGTTACCTTGTGGCACACTAATGCTTCTTAGAGGAGACCGGGACTGACGGCGCAGGCGTCTCTAAGACAAGATGTCTGTGCTGATGCCTGGCTTCTGGTCTCCAAAGATTAAAGGGATAGTAATACCTCATTTTAACTTTATTTTATTTTGTAGGCATTAAAAAAACATGAAGAATGATATAAGTCTTATCTCTCAAACCTTTATGGTTTAAGAGATATTCACAAACAAAGTATCCCCCCCGTTCAGCCAGATCAGAAGGGAGGTGCCCAGGTAGACTGCAGAGAGGGACGATCTTCAATTAAGATAAGGGAAAAAGCTGAAAAACTTGTCATTGTTCTCATAGAAAGAAGATTGTCCCCTGCTGTTATCTGTCTGGTCTATGGACTGGATTCTACATCAGAGAAGAGATTGTTTACACTAGGTAAAAGGGGCGGGAGGGGAAACTTTGCTTGTGAATATCTCATAAACCATGAAGGTTTGAGAGATAAGACTTATATCATTCTTCATGTTTTTTTAATGCCTACAAAATAAAATAAAGATAAAACGAAGTATTACTATCCCTTTAAGGATTCATTTAGAATCTGGCACTTCTGAGAGGTAATAGAAGTATTATGATGCTAGTCGCCATATACTTAATTATTGGAGGGAGACTTTATACTTTAAGTAGGAGGGCAATGTTCATATGGATGATTGGAACTCAATGGCATATCTACAATGTCCAATAATCCAAATATAGATATAATCTGTCTGTTTGTGAAATGTGGTGGAAATCTGTTAAGTAAATATGGTTACGGTCCTGAGAAAACATTTGTGATTGCATGTCAAGGTATAATGGACGGTACTCAGTTGTACTCCATTTTTTTTGTGACTTCAAGGAAGGGGGAGGGAGGGGGGAACGTTGCCTTCGGTTATCTCTCAAACCATAAAGGTTTGAGAGATGAACCTGGGGGCTATTAAATTATTTAGCAAATATCTACAATATGGGGGATAGTAATAATAAAGTATTACTATCCCTTTAAGTCCTGGGGTCATACTAGCAACTGTCGTCTCCACCCCACTGGACATGAGTCCACTATGATTGAATGTTATCTCTAGAATCAAAGAGCAAGAGAAAGGCTTAATTAGCATATGAAATGTCACTGACACTGCATGGGTACCACAATTAGCATACATTAGCATATGGTAACAGGTATGAATATCTCTTTAACTGTACATTTGCAGGTATTTTGGCTAACATGACACATAGGCAGTTTTTAATGCAATTTTCAAATATTCAAACTTGAATTAAGGTGAAAGTTTCACTTTAAGTCCTGTGGTCATACTAGCAACTGTCATCTCCACCCCCATGGACATGAGTCCACCATGACTGAATATGTTATTGCTACACCCACGGAACAAGAGAAAATTTCATAGGTGCCATTATGATTTTCTGGCCATAGGAATGTAATTTGGGGTTATTATTAGAAGGTGCAAACTCTCCTTTATCATATAATCATTGTCAAAACTATAGCTGTACTACCATATAGCTATTAGATTGCTGTTTTTCATTAAAACATGATTTTTATCCATGCGTAGAAGCACTGAGATGAAAATACGGAGAGCATTCACCCACATTAGATAGCCTTGGCTTTTATGGAGCTGCTCACACGGGCAACTAGTTTCTAGATAGCTGCCAGTGATGACAGACTGCTGATACTTTCCTGCAATCTGCAAAGACTTCCAAGCGGTTACAGCATGAGCTTGTTCAATGGGGCCTAAATGCAGGTCTTTCCTAGTGTGATTGTATTATTGTGATGCATAATCTCTTTCGGCCACACATGAGCATCATCCAATGATGACTTATTTTCACTGCCGCTTTAGAATTGTGAACATATCCCCCTCCCTAAAAAAAAAAAAAAAGTTTTTTGATGCGATCTGAAGATCTTTTTAGGAACCTTTACCGTTTGGGATTTAATTTTAAAGTGGAACTAATTCCTAACCACAAATTAGGTGATTTTAAAACATATTTTAGCATATGTTATATTCAGCATGTTTTCTTTCAAACAATAATTTATGATATATTTAGCATATTATTTTTCAGGACGTCAATTTTACAGTACTGGCTAGCCTGCCTTTCAGATACTAATGCTCCATTCTACCTGCCATGACCTGCAAAGCCAAATGCTAATATTCGCAGTGTACGCCCTCTCACTTGAAACTTCCTGCCAGCCAAATACTGACAATGCTCCTCCTACCATCTTTCCCACCTACAAGCCAAATACTAACATACCAAAATGCTTCTCCTACCATCTGTCCCTTCCCATAAACCAGACTCTAACATTCCAAAATGCTTCTCCTACCATATGCCCCTCCCTATAAGCCAGACACAAACATTCCACAACGCTCCTCCTACCATCTTTCCCTACCTACAAGCCAAATACTAACATTCCAAAATGCTTCTCCTATCATCTTCCCCTCCCCATAAGCCAGATACTAACATTCCAAAATGCTTCTCCTACCATCTGCTCCTCCCTATAAGCCAGATACAAACATTCCATAATGCTCCTCCCACCATCTGCCCCTCCCTATAATCCAGATACTAGCATTACATAATGCTTTTCCTAGCATCTGCCTCTCCCTACAAGCCAGATACTAACATTCTGCAATGCTCCTCCTACCATCTGCCTGTCACGGTAAGCCAGATAACTCAGGAGTCAGAATGTATAATATAAAACAACCTTTATTCAAGACACAGAATAAGGTATAACAGAGGACAAATAGGAATAGGCAGTAGGTCAACAGGTAAGCTAGCACTACTATCGGGAACAGTAGGCCGCCTAGGATAGACCTCACTGCTGAGACTAGGTCAAAGCCACTGGTAGTCTCTGCTGGAACTTGGAATGGAACAGGAACCGGATCAGCCAATGATGATCTTCTGTAGAACAGAAACTGGAACTGGAACAGGTTAACTTCAAACAGGAGCACAAATAGGTACTGACCCACGCCTGCAGTCAGTCTAGCAGAAAGGATAACTGACTCACACCTACAGTCAGCCTAGCAGGAAGGATAACTGACTCACAACTAAAGTCAGTACAGATAATAGTCTACCAGAGCCCCAGGTCTGCTCCAGATGGGAGTCTGCTGGAGAGGAGGTACTCAAGGGACAAGTCGGACAGAGCCACAGGTCAGCACCAGATGGGATAGTCAGACAAGCCGGGTCATACACAGAGCGAATAGTCAGCCAGAGTGGCAGGTCTGCACCAGAGTGGTTGTCAGACAAGCCTAGGGTCATACACGGAGCTGGTAATCAGACAGAGCCACAGGTCAGCACCAGATCGGGTAGTCAGACAAGCCAGGTAATACACGGTGTGGGCAGTCAGCCAGAGCCACAGGTCTGCACCAGATTGGCTGTCGGACAAGCCTAGGCTCCTACATGGAGCGGATAGTCAAACAGAGCCACAGGTCAGCACCAGATTGGTTAGTCAGACAAGCCAGGTAATACACAGAGCCCAAACAACAACTGCACTGGAACACCACGAAAGAGCAACTGAAGTGGTGTCCAGGCAGTTTAAATACTGATTGCTCCACCTCTGATAGGTGAAGCAATAATGTACTGAGCCTCTAAGAAAGCCGTGTCACAACATCATCAGGGAATTCCTCAGACGCGTGCCCGACTTTCAAGATGCTGCAAGAGCCACCAGGGGGAGAAGTAAGGTGACCGGTCAGGTTCTCCTGATCATGCAGAGCACGGGAACCCCACGAGGACGCCACTAGGGACTGGCTGCTCACTGGGTAATCACGGACGTCCATAGAAAGGTAAGCGGAATGCTTACACTGTCTCTCCATACAAACCAGATACTAACAATCCACAACACACCTCCTAGCATCTGACTCACCCTACCAGCCAGATACTGACATTCCACAATGGTCTTCTTACTATCTGCCACTACCTGCAACCGGATATTAACCTTTCACACTGCTCTGCCTGCCACCTGCCAATACTAACTCATTTGCCTAAATTGACAAATAAGTCAGGTTAGATACTATCCCATAAATATCCTTTTACAGAAGAAATGTCTCTCATTACATATAGGTGATTGTGAACGTGCTTTTAAAATTATGTAAGTTGTTTTAAGGCATTTGTTCTAATTTAAATCACATCTGTTTAGGTCTTTGCACATTTCTACAGCAGCTATTATAGATGCACAGTAGTCTGAATAAGGTCAGTTTCTAATGAGCGCTAAGAAATGTCTATGTATGCCCAGGCATAGTGATATAATTCTACCAGTAAATTCTACTAAAAACATCTCAAGTATGTCTCGGATGTCTTAAATAACTGGGCATAATTGATAGCAATATCTGGCCACTATCCCAATAGTGAACTTCTACCTATAAAATATATTTTCAAACACGCGTAGCTGAATTACATTTTCCTCTATCAGTCCGGTATTATTTCTTATATCTGGAGCCATGTGCACAAAGACAGCCAAAACCACCTGAACCACAGGAGACAAAGAAAAATGTCCATTAATTTAACTGGACATTTTAACCCTTTGAATGCAAGATCTCTAGCTAGAGATGCAACGTTACGATACCAATTTTTTTAAGACCAAGTACGAGTACCGATATTTTTTTCAAGTACTCACCGATACCAATTACTGCTGTAAAGTGCATATATATATATATATATATATATATATATATATATATATATATGTTTTAGGTACTTGGAAAAATGGCAAATGACCACAAAAAAAGTATCGTTGAGTACTTGAAATATATACACACACACACACACACACACACACACCACCTCTTGACTGTCCCCTTTTGCCTCTTTCTCCCCCTCTTGATTCCCACCTTTTGATTCATTCTCCCCCTCTTGAGCCCCCTCCTTTTGACTTGGCTTTTTCTCTCCCATTTGATCCCCCTTTCTCCCCCTCCTTGACTCTTGATCCCACCCTTTTGCCTCTCTAAATCTCTCCTGATCCCCCCTCCTTTTTGCATCTTCTTGGTCCCCCTCCTTTTGTCTCCTGATCCTTCCTCCCTTTTGCTTCTTTTTCTCCCTCTTGACCCCCCTCTCTGCCTCTTTCACCACTCGCTCGATGCCCCATTTTGCCTCCCTTACCCTCCTCTGCCGGGTGCTCTCTGTTCTCTCTCGAGCCCCGGCAGAAGTCAGCGTAGGAGCGTTGCCATGGTAACCCGCGGCAACGATCCGACGCTACAGGAGGGAGAGAGGCGACTGGGGAGCATTGTGAGCAGCTCCCCGGGCTCCCTCTCTGCAGCACCGACCCTGACACAGGGTATAGGTGCTGGCATCGGGTGCATTTGTGTGAGTACAAGTACTCGTGCAAATGCCGGTATCGGCACCGATACCGATACCAGTATCGGTGAAACCCTATCTCTAGCATTCAAGAAGTTAAAAATCCATTTACATCAACGGTGGTTTTCAATTGCTCGGTGCTCTGGACCACTAGTGATGCTCTGTCACATGACCAAAAGGCAGGGGAGGGCTAGCCTGGGGGGAATGGGGGCAATTGCCCCCTGAGACAGTCATATGTCTGGGCTGGAAGGCCACTGCCACACTCAGTCTCCCAATTGCTGCTGTAAATGGAGCTACACTAGTGATACCACAGAGCTTACGACTGAAATGGAGCTACGCAAATGATACCACAGAGCTACAATACAAATAGAGCTGCGTTAGTGGCATAACCAGTTTTCCTTGTAAGCTCTATGGTATCATTAGTGTAGATTTATTTAAATTTTAAAGGAGCAGTAAACTTTTTTTTATGAAAACACACATTTTACAGAGCATTTCCTGCTGAATAAAACAAGGTCACTCCCACTGCTGTCAGATGTTTTATTCAAAATTTATAGCAGTTTAAATAACCAGGAAGTGAATTTACTGTGTTTACTTCCTGATAGTTCTAACTGACAGGAAGTGACTCAGCAGTTTCTATCACATTCTCCGGAGAACTGTATGTCTATGACTTTTCTGACTTTCCTCTCCATTAGAATCTAAAGGGAAATCTAATTAGAATTTGACCACTAGAGAGCACTGCTAATGTAAAAAAAAACACAGGTTTAAACTGTAATAACTCTGGAAATATAAATCTCTCTGCAGTGTGAGTACTCTTATTTTACTCAGTAGGAAAATCCCTACAATATATATTTTTTCATAAAAAAACTTTACTGCTCCTTTAAGCTCTGTGGTATACTAGTGTGGCTCCATTTCAACTGTAAGCTCTCTGTTATCACTTGTCTTACTTCACACCATTAATGCCAATTTTAATAACAAAAGGGGTAGGCTGGAATGATAGTAGAAATGGACCACTTGATTGTAGTTGCACCCCACCCCCCACACACACATACAGGCCATATCTTGCCAGCCCTCTGTTGCAGAAAGGGCAAAAGTAAACCTGGAATTTGTTCTTTAACCCCTTAACGACCCATGATGTACATGCACATCATGGGGTGTAGGCCCCTAAAGGACCAAGTATGTACATGTACGTCATGGAATTCAGGGCTTCCCGACCGGCTGCACGCCGTTCAGTGAGCCCTGAATCGGACCACAAAAAAAAAAAAAAATGGTCCGTGGTCCATAAGTGCGGCCGGTCCTTAAGGGGTTAAGTACAGGAAAGTATGGTAAAGGGATGCTCTTCAGGGGCCCTACATGCACACTTAAAAGAAAAATATACGTCTTCTATTAAACAAATATGTGATAGGGATGTTCCAGCTGAGTAAAACACTTTCTGGTGGAAGAAACTTCATTCAAATGTCATAACAGCTCAGCTCAACATCAGTCTGTTAGCAACAGCTCCAATTAGTGTCTAGAAGGTAATATTGCTGTACTCTATGGCAACAGGAACAAGCCCACGTACTACCCACATCAGAAAACTGAATTTGAATTTAAAGCAAAAAATGTTTGATAACATCTGTAAGAAACACCTCTTAGCTGTCAGAGTATCTTTGTATGAGTCGACAAGAAAAACCTTAAAATGTATATATATTTTTATAATTAAACATTATTGTTGTGGGTTTGAATAATTAAATAATGCAACGTTCATGCATTCTCCCGGAGATTCCAAACTCCTGTTTTAACCCTTTGAGTGCCCAAGGGGTAAACAACGCATTGGTTTGCAATGCGTTGTGTACCGCTCTGGTACTCAGAGGGTTAAAATAATGTCCAATAGTGCAGAATACATAGTTAGATCATAAATGAGGTTGAAAATTATCAAAGTAAACCTTTGTGTTGTATTTGAGTAAATGAGAACTACACAATTCTTCCTGGAGGCAAATATAGTTGTTGATACCTTTATTGGCTAACTAAACAGATTTAGGATGCAAGCTTTCAAGACCTCTTAGGTCTCTTCCTCGGGCATGTTGCACGGATGAATATGAAAACATCTCTTATATACAAGTTCTCTTATCTGATTTCCATTCTAAACAATACAATGTGTACTTGTATATAAGAGAGATGTTTTCATATTTATCTGTATAACATGCCTGAGGAAGAGACCTAAGATCTTGAAAGCTTGCATCCTAAATCTGCTTAGTTAGCCAATAAAGGTATCAACAGCTATATTTGCCTCCTGTATTTCTACAGCTAACACAGTACCAACTCTCATCTGTTATCAACGTATAATTCTTCCTGACTCCAAGACGGGTGTTAGTAGATTAAACAGAAGGTTCTTATAAATTGACTAAAACATAGTATAACCCTATATATTCCCTTCTGCTAAAAATGTGTCTCATATTCTTAAATTGTATCTGCCATCTCCACATCCCTAGGAAAAACGACACACAGTTTAGCAGATCTTGCTGTTAAGAGTCCCATCTTCTGCTGACATTGAAACCTCCTGTCCACTAATCGTAAGCGGAGGCCATTAGTTACTTGGTTTGGCCTTGGCATGAAAATTTCACTTGAGAGATCCTTGCATTGTTTATATACTTGTACATTGTAACACAATCTCCTCTCAAGCATCCTTTATCTATAGTAAATAAACCAAGTTTGGCTAGTCTTTCTTCATGGTTAGTGATGAGCGAGCACCCCAATGCTCGGATGTTCGGGTGCTCTGACCGAGCACCCCCTGAGGCTCGAGTGCTCGGCCGAGCACCCGAGCCCCATTGAAGTCAATGGGAGGACTCGAGCATTACACCAGGCACCCCCTGCTCTGATGAGGGGAGGGTGCCTGGTCCATAGGAAAAGGGCAGAAAAAGATGGAAACACTACAGAAATGGTTCAGGGACAGCATAGGGAGGATGTCTGGATGCACCTTGGACTCCAACATCGCTGCTGGGAACGATCTTTCGCCCGTAGTACGCCATTTTTACAGACTGACCGTAAAACACACAAAAAGGAAAATAAAAACGACTTTAGGCGAAAAATTGTTACCAAACAGTATTTGCTGTATATTTACTTGTATATCATCTGCAAATTCTCCCAAAAATTTCATCGATTTTCTGAAGTGAGGCCATGATTAAGAGGGAAACGTGCGCAGAGGCAAATTCTCCCAAAAATTTCCTTGATTTTCAGAACTGAGGCCATGATTAAGAGGGAAACGTGCGCAGAGGCAAATTCTCCCAAAAATTTCCTTGATTTTCAGAACTGAGGCCATGATTAAGAGGGAAACGTGCGCTGAGCTGACCATCTAAAACATTATGGGTGAGGGTCTGCTGCAGAGCTGACCATCCTAAACATTATATGCGAAGGCCCGCTAGTGAGCTGACGCTATAAAACATTATATGAGAGGGCCCGCTAGAGAGCTGACCCAATAAAACATTATATGAGAAGGCCCGCTGGTGAGCTGACCTATATAAAAATTGGCAAACAGGGCCCGCTGGTGAGCTGGCCCTATATAAAAATTATATCACAGGGCCCGCTGGTGAGCTGGCCCTATATAAAAATTATATCCCAGGGCACGCTGGTGAGCTGGCCCTATATAAAAATTATATCCCAGGGCATATGGAAGAGGAGGAGGAGGATGAGAACATTAAGAGTCAACCATATACCCGTTTTTGGGGTGGAAGGGGTGAATGGGAATACAGAGTATTCCCATCATTGTAAATAACATATATAAAGTGAGTTTATGTTCCCCCGGGGCTTTCCTCCAGTGGAGTGGAGAAGTCAGGGGAAATCCAGGCCTTGTTCATTTTTATAAGTGTCAACCTATCAGCATTGTCGGTGGAAAGGCGGATACGCTTATCTGTTATGATGCCACCAGCAGCACTAAATACCCGCTCAGACAGAACGCTGGCGGCAGGGCAGGCCAGCACCTCCAAGGCGTAGAGTGCCAGTTCATACCACGTGTCCAGCTTGGACACCCAGTAGTTGTAAGGCACAGAGGGATCATTGAGGACGCTGACACGGTCTGCTACGTACTCCTTCACCATCTTCCAAAACTTTTCCCTCCTTGTGACACTAGGCTGCGCATCAGGGTGAGGGTGCTGGCGGGGTGTCATGAAGGTGTCCCACGCCTTGGAGAGTGTTGCCCTGCCTTTGTCGGAACTGCTGTGTGCTCCCCTTTTCTCCCCTTCTCGGTTGGCCAAGGTAGCACGTACTCTGCCGCCAGCGTTGTCAGATGGAAAATTTTGGAGCAATTTTTCAACAAGAACCTTCTGGTATTGCACCATTTTGCTTGTCCTCTCCACCGGAGGAATGAGAGATGAGAAATTCTCTTTGTAGCGGGGGTCCAGAAGGGTGAACACCCAGTAATCCGTGTTGTCTAAAATGCGTACAACGCGTGGGTCACGGGAAAGGCAGCCTAACATAAAGTCAGCCATGTGTGCCAGAGTACCAACAGTCAAGATTTCGCTGTCCTCACCAGGAGGCTGACTCTCAATATCCTCATCCTCTTCCTCCTCTTCTGCCCACCCACGCTGAAGAGATGGAACTAAAGTTCCATGGCTACCCTCTGTAGCGGAGGCAACCGTGTCTTCCTCCTCCTCCTCCTCCGCCTCCTCCTCCTCCGCCTCCTCCAATTGTCGCTGAGAAGACGAAGTGAGGGTGCTCTGGCTATCACCTTGTGTAAGCTCTTCCTCCCCCATTTCCACCTCTTCCACATGCAAAGCGTCGGTTTTAATTGTGAGCAGCGAGCGTTTCAGTAGACACAGAAGTGGGATGGTTACACTGATAATAGCGTTATCGCCGCTCACCATCTGTGTCGATTCCTCAAAATTGCGTAAAACCTCGCAGAGGTCTGACATCCATTCCCACTCCTCACTTCTGATTACAGGAAGTTGAACGGAGAGGCGACGACCGTGTAACAGCTGGTACTCCACTACTGCCCTCTGCTGCTCACAAAGCCGGGCCAACATGTGGAAGGTGGAGTTCCAGCGCGTGCTCACGTCACACAGCAGCCGGTGAGCTGGCAATTGTAAGCGCTGCTGCAGCTTCAACAGGCCGGCCGAAGCTGTAGATGACTTACGGAAATGTGCACACACGCGGCGCACCTTGGTCAAGAGATCATGCACATTGGGGTAGGTTTTTAGAAATCGCTGCACCACTAAATTAAATACATGCGCTAGGCATGGTACGTGTGTGAGCTTGCCGAGCTCCAAAGCCGCCACCAAGTTACGCCCATTATCACACACAACCATGCCTGCTTGCAGGTTGAGTGGCGAGAGCCACTGCTCGGTCTGGTGACTAATCCCCTGCAACAGCTCTGAGGCCGTGTGCTGTTTGTCCCCAAGGCAGATCAGCTTCAGCACGGCCTGTTGACGCTTCCCCACTGCAGTGCTACACTGCTTCCAGCTACTGGCTGATGGGGGAGTGGCGGTGTGTGTAGAGAATTCGGAGGTGGAAACGGAGGAGGAGGAGCCAATAACGTAGGTGCTGGTGGAAACCCTGATGGAGGTAGGGCCCGCAATCCTCGGCGTGGGTAGCACCCGTGCCATCCCAGGGTCCGAGTCGCTCCCAGCCTCCACGACATTCACCCAGTGTGCCGTCAGGGAAATGTAGCGTCCCTGGCCACAAGCACTTGTCCATGTGTCAGTCGTTAAGTGGACCTTCCCAGTAACTGCGTTGGTCAGGGCACGGGTGATGTTACGGGACACATGGTGGTGTAATGCGGGGATGGCACACCGGGAAAAGTAGTGGCGGCTGGGGACCGCGTACCGAGGGACAGCTGCTGCCATCAGGCTGCGGAAGGACTCAGTGTCCACAAGCCTAAATGGCAGCATTTCGATGGCCAGTAATTTTGAAAGGTGTGAGGTTAGTGCTATGGCCTGTGGGTGGGTGGCTGGGTACTTTCTCTTGCGCTCAAATGCCTGGGGTAACGACATTTGGACGCTGTGCTGGGACAGGGAAGTGGATGTGGTCGCTGATGGTGCTTCAGATGCTACAGGTGCAGGGCGGGAGGTATGCGGGCCTGCGCCTTCGACAGGCGATTGGCCGGCACCGAAAACAGGGGAAGAGGAGGCAGTGGTGTGGCCTGCAGACACAGATGGGCGATCCAGGCGTTCCTCCCACTTACTACGGTGCTTGGATGCCATGTGTCGGATCATGCTGGTGGTGGTGAGGTTTCTAGTGTTCATGCCTCGGCTCATTCTGGTGTGGCACAGGTTGCAAACTACAATTCTTTTGTCGTCCGCACTTTCCTTAAAAAAACGCCATACCGCGGAACACCTACCCCTTGGCAAGGTAGATTTACGCAAGGGGGTGCTCCGTGGAACATTTGCGGGCCGGTTTGGTGCGGTCCGCCTTCTTTCTGTAGCCACACCACTGCCTCTTCCAGCCTGTTGCGGTGCTGCAGATGGCTCACCCTCAGGACTGCTGTCATCGCTCGGCTCTACACCTTCCCAGGTGGGGTCAGTCACCTCATCGTCCACCAAGTCCTCCTCCACTTCCTCACTCTGATCATCCTCCTCAAGTCTTGATCCCACCACATACTCAGTCATTGACAACTGTATAACATTCTCCTCAACAAGGTCTTGAGACGGAAATAGTGGTTGATTTAATGGCAACTGTGTCTCATCATCATCATCATCATCATCCACTACTTCCTTTGACCTTAAATGCCGTTCACATCTGTCATCTTCTTGTGATTGGGTAGCCTCTAGAGGTTGTGAATCAGGGCACAAGATGTCATGTTCCTCTGCAAGCGTGCTTGGAGAGAGGGTCAAATGAAGGATTGGTGATGAGACGAGCTCATCACTATATCCCAGTGTGGGATCACTTCTTTGACCAGACCGTGTATGGTGGGAGGAAGGATGATCAGAGTGAGGATTATGTTGACCAGACTCTTGGCTACTGAGAGTGGACTTGGTGGAAGACAGGGTGGTGCTTAACCGACTGGAAGCAGTATCAGCTGTCATCCAACCGACCACCTGTTCGCACTGGTCGGACCTCGAGAGTGATGTCCTGCGACGCCCTGTGAAATCAGACATGAAGCTAGGTATGGTGGATGTCTTTCTTTCTTGTGCTCTGGCACCAGGCACAGTTTCTCCGCGTCCTGACCCGCGCCCTGAACTTTCAGGATCACGTCCACTTCCCCGTCCCTTTTTACCCGCCTTCTTCATCTTACACGATATATATGACTTTAATATATATGAGTTTGAAAACTTAACAGTATTTCTTACTATTCTGCAACTCTGCAGAGTACACAGAATAGGCTGCTAAACTGCGGTGACACACACTGAATGGAATAAGTGACTTTAATATTTGAGTTTGAAAAATTAACAGTATTTCTTACTATTCTGCAACTCTGCAGAGTACACAGAATAGGCTGCTAAACTGCGGTGACACACACTGAATGGAATATGTGACTTTAATATTTGAGTTTGAAAACTTAACAGTATTTCTTATAATTCTGCAACTCTGCAGAGTACACAGAATAGGCTGTTAAACGGCGGTGAAAGACACTGAATGGAATATGTGACTTTAATATTTGAGTTTGAAAACTTAACAGTATTTCTTATAATTCTGGAACTGTACAGAGTACACAGAATAGGCTGTTAAACGGCGGTGAAAGACACTGAATGGAATATGTGACTTTAATATTTGAGTTTGAAAAATTAACAGTATTTCTTACTATTCTGCAACTCTGCAGAGTACACAGAATAGGCTGCTAAACTGCGGTGACACACACTGAATGGAATATGTGACTTTAATATTTGAGTTTGAAAACTTAACAGTATTTCTTATAATTCTGCAACTCTGCAGAGTACACAGAATAGGCTGTTAAACGGCGTTGAAACACACTGAATGGAATATGTGACTTTAATATTTGAGTTTGAAAACTTAACAGTATTTCTTATAATTCTGGAACTGTACAGAGTACACAGAATAGGCTGTTAAACGGCGGTGAAAGACACTGAATGGAATATGTGACTTTAATATTTGAGTTTGAAAACTTAACAGTATTTCTTATAATTCTGGAACTGTACAGAGTACACAGAATAGGCTGTTAAACGGCGGTGAAAGACACTGAATGGAATATGTGACTTTAATATTTGAGTTTGAAAACTTAACAGTATTTCTTACTATTCTGCAACTCTGCAGAGTACACAGAATAGGCTGTTAAACGGCGTTGAAACACACTGAATGGAATATGTGACTTTAATATTTGAGTTTGAAAACTTAACAGTATTTCTTATAATTCTGGAACTGTACAGAGTACACAGAATAGGCTGTTAAACGGCGGTGAAAGACACTGAATGGAATATGTGACTTTAATATTTGAGTTTGAAAACTTAACAGTATTTCTTATAATTCTGCAACTCTGCACAGTACACAGAATGTGCTGCTAAACTGCGGCGAAGCACACTGAATGGAATATGTGACTTTGATATTTTAGTTTGAAGACTTAACAGTATTTCTTCCTATTCTGCAACTCTGCACAGTACACAGAATGTGCTGCTACACTGCGGCGAAGCACACTGAATGGAATATGTGACTTTGATATTTGAGTTTGAAGACTTAACAGTATTTCTTCCTATTCTGCAACTCTGCACAGTACACAGAATGTGCTGCTACACTGCGGCGAAGCACACTGAATGGAATATGTGACTTTGATATTTTAGTTTGAAGACTTAACAGTATTTCTTCCTATTCTGCAACTCTGCACAGTACTCAGAATGTGCTGCTAAACTGCGGCGACGCACACTGAATGGAATACGTGACTTTGATATTTTAGTTTGAAGACTTAACAGAATGTGCTCTAATCTGCAACTTTGCACACTAAACAGAATGTGCTCTAATCTGCAACTTTGCACACTAAACAGAATGTGCTCTAATCTGCAACTTTGCACACTAAACAGAATGTGCTCTAATCTGCAACTGTGCACACTAAACAGAATGTGCTCTAATCTGCAACTTTGCACACTAAACAGAATATATATATATATTTTTTTTTTTTTTTTTTTTTTTTTTTTCCCCCCACACCAAATAACCTGCTGCCCCCACACACAGTAGTCCTAAAAAGGACTTTTGGTTCTTTTTTTTTCACAATTTTTGTTTTTTTCCTCCCTACACTGCCTTTCCCTTCCTATCCTCAGCTCTCCCTGGCTCAGACTGAGCCGAACTCGATGGTCAGGTGCTATACAGCACCTGACCACGGGTTCTGGCCAGCCAATCAGTGTAATGCCAGCAGCCAACATGGCTGCTGGCATTACACCGATGTCAGAGCCTCCCTGCACGTTTATTGGCTGCGCAGCAGCCGCAAAACGTGCGGGGAGGAGACCCGAACATGGCGGGCGAGCACATGCGGTACTCGTACGAGTACCGCCATGTGCCGAGCAGAGCGATGCTCGAGCCGATCCGAGCATCGGCCGAGCATGCTCGCTCAACACTATTCATGGTTTAATTCCTCAGATTCTCTTTTGTGTACTCTCTCCAATTCTACAATATCCATTTTAAGAACAGATGAGATCTCACCAATGACTTCAACAGTGGCAAAGTAATTCTGACCTGACTGATAAAGCCCCCATAATGAATTATTCCTATATTCCAACTTTCTCCAATTTCTTTGGCCACTAGAACTTATCATTTTCTACCAGATGGGTGGAATAAATTAATGATAATAATAATCATGAAATTCCTTTCAAGAAGAAGAATTCACTGAGGAGAGGATTTGGAAAGGCAAATGATACTCTTCAATAATGGTTTAAAGGGATAGTAATACTTTATTATTACTATCCCCCATATTGTAGATATTTGTAAAATAATTTAATAGCCCCCAGGTTCATCTCTCAAACCTTTATGGTTTGAGAGATAACCGAAGGCAAAGTTCCCCCCTCCCTCCCTTGAAGTTAGCGTTGTGCTGACTGCAGGGGACGTCTGTCGTACGACAGGCTTGCGGCTCTGCAGCAGAGCTGAGATCCCGTTAGTGACAAATTATTATTTCACTGAAACAGTGTTCTACATGTGCTTGGTTTCTGCTTGGTTTGCAAGCACATGTAGAAGACTGTTTCAGTGAAATAATTCTGTGTCACTAATGTGATTGCGGCTCTGATGCAGAGCCGCATGATGAAGGACAGACCGGATATCCCTGCAGTCAGCACAACTTCAGGGAAGGGGGAGGGAGGGGGAACTTTGCCTTCAGTTATCTCTCAAACCATAAAGGTGTGAGAGATGAAGCTGGGGCTATTAAATTATTTTACAAATATCTACAATATGGGGCATAGTAATAATAAAGTATTACTATCCCTTTCAGGATATGTTTTCATATTTAACTATGAAAGCATAACAGTTTATTCATCTACTAGTGTAAAAGCCCGTGTGCACGGGCCGTGGAGCAGTGAGGTAACAGCAGTACTCAGAGCAGGACCGGCCTCTTAACCTTTGAGTGCCAGAGAGGTATGCAAAGCAATGCGTTGCGTACCCCTCTTGAACTCAAAGGGTTAATATTACCTGGACCTGCTCTGCGTATTGCCGTTACCTCACTGCTCCACGCGATTGCGCCACCTCACTCACGCGATGCAATCATGAGCAGTAGAGACTGTCCAAACGTGGGCAGTCTATGCTGAGCATGACTGCAACGTGACACACTTTCTGGCCTTTTATTATATAGGATGAGTAGGAATCAGCGACATTATTCTGTAAACCCTTCAAGGACTGGGTGTGTGCAAAGAATTGCTTCATAAGTTCAGAACATCAGATCAGTCCTTTGAACATCTTTTTATGTTGAACGCTTTATGTACATTCCCATTTGTGTTTAAAAAGCTCAGCTTCGAAAGGGAGAGCTGCTCCTTATCCTGTGTAAAGAGACACTTCAATGCCAGGATAGCGCAAGAGGCAGAAGAGTCATAGACCCAACAGAAATGTTTGAATAGGTCCATCTTGTAGTGACCATGATGGCTGATAACTCATACATACACTCAAGGAAAATTTCCTTGCTTCTGATTTTTAAAGGGGATCTCTCACCTAACTACATGTAAAGCTCATCCAGTTAGAGCATTTCTCGAAACCATTGAAAATAGCGTTCATTACATGTAAAAAGCAGTTACACTGGCAAGAATTAAACTTTAAAAAGTGTCCGGCAGCCTACTTCCGGCTTGCCGAACTTTGCCGACCAGAGACAGCTCCGTCCCACTACCCCATCATCCACCCATGACGGAGGCCGTCTGTCACTAAAGTGGAGCGATCGCATTGGTAGAGATCGATATCTAGCCAATGCGATCGCTCCACTTTAGTGACAGACAGCCTCCGTCATGGGAGGATGATGGGTAGTGGGACGGAGCTGTCTCTGGTCGGCAAAGTTCGGCAAGCCGGAAGTAGGCTGCCGGACACTTTTTAAAGTTTAATTCTTGCCAGTGTAACTGCTTTTTACATATAATGAACAGTATTTTCAGTGGTTTCGAGAAATGCTCTAACTAATGAGCATTACTTGTAGTTAGGTGAGAGATCCCCTTTAAATGTTTCGTGCTTCTCCCGCAACCAAATATTATTTATGTATAAAGTAAAAATATATTCATATGGGGCAGCTGAGAATTCAGCAGAAACTCTGAAGCTTAGCAATGCATTGGAGACTCCCTCCGTGCTCAGTGAGTTAATATCAAGAATAAGTAATAAAGTATGTAATACTATCCTGCATAAAAAGGAGTATTGATACAAAGAGCTGCTGAGATTAGATTGCACAACTATTAGACCAAAAATCTATAAAACCATTACACTCATTGACAAACTATAAAGCACAAGGTACAAGCAGTTTAAATAGATACATTTAATGAGACTAAAAGATGGTACATGGCAGATCCACTTTAGTTGGTTAAAACGGCAAATGAAGCGTGAAAACTAAGTATCTGTTTCAAAACGTGAAAAAGTGGTGGACGACTGGAGCAAATCCGCTGGGAAGAAATACTGGATCTTTTAATCCGTGGAATGCATTGGAAATCTCTCTAGCATTCAAGGGGTTAAAAACCCTAACTAAATCAAAAGGAATTTGTGACATTTTATTTGTTGCTTCCTTAACCCTTTGAGTGCCAGAAAGGGCTTTAATTTGATGTGACATATATATTTATATAAATTCTCATTTATTATCAAAAAAATTAAAAAATTACAAAACAAAAAAAACTTTTTTTTTTTACAGTTTTGGCCGTAATAATATGTTACATAATGGGTGCAACTTAAGAAAAGTTTAATTTCAATTTTTTATTGAATATTTTAAAGTTTTTTTTTATTCGGCCGAGTAATTTGGACTATTGCCAAATTTCATCCGAGTCGAACAGGTCCGGCCCGAAATTCGGATCCTCCGAATGGGGAAAAAAAAATTGTCTGAAATCGAATTTTACCGAAAAGTTTTACCGTGCACAAGTCTAATACATTGTTACTCTTTCTTGGTTCACTATGAAAGAATATCCTTCAACCACTATTAAGCCCTTAATGACCGACCGCGCAGGCACGCGGCGGTCACTAAAGGACCACAAAGCTTTTTTTTTTTTTCGATTCTGGACTCCCTGAACGGCGTGCAGCCGCGGTGGGAACCTGGAATTCCATGACAGTCACAGTACGTCATGGGTCGCTAACTCAGATCGACCCATGACGTGCTATGACCGTCAAGGGTCGTTAAGGGGTTAACTGATTATCTGGAAAATAGGCAATTGTTTTGAGACATAAGCAACAAAAGAGTACCTTTGTGATTATTTTTTTTTATAATTGTTTTAAAGGGACAGTAATACTTAAAATGTAAAAAAAAATATGTTGTAGGGTTTATCCCCCTGAGTAAAACAAGAGTACTCCCACTGCTGAAAGGTGTTTCATTCAATAGTTATTCATTTTAAAAGTTGAATTTTTTAGGTGCAATATCACAGTGGCCTGAAATTGTAGAGTGGCGCTGTTGCTACACGATCCTATGGACAGCTCTGGTCCCGGGACCATAAATCTCCATAGGATGGTGTAGCAACAGCGCCACTGTACAATTTCAGGCCACTGTGATATTGCACCTAAAAAAATTCAACTTTGAAAATTAATAACTTTTGAATGAACCACCTTTCAGCAGTGGGAGTACCCTTGTTTTACTCAGGGGGATAAACCCTACAACATATATTTTTTTTATATTTTAAGTATTACTGTCCCTTTAATGTGTCTAATCAGTAGAAAGACACTTCACAAAATACTACAAACTTGTAATTACCAGGTAAAGTGATTTAGGAGCTAATCTTAAAATGGATAGTTACAGATTTTCTCTTTTTATTTTTTTTTTAGTTTACAGAACATGGAAAATGTAGAACAATTAAATATCTCAGCATGTTGATTCCAGGTAATATGGAGCACTGCTGCTTTTTATTTACAGTCCTAGGATTTACGATGTAATTGAATGTACATATGTGACCCATACCAGGCATCGAAAATCCCAGCTGCTTGACACAGGGTTTAATTGCAAGACTTGCAAAATGCTGTATATTACAATGTGTGCCAGGGTAGCCAATTGAATGTAAATCATTTTGTAAGATTGCGCCGTTTAATTATCTCTGGGATTAAGAGTGCTTTTTCTTGAAATGTACGTTCTTTTGTGTGCATAAGTTGAGGTTGTCAGTGAATTGGACTTGCCTTTGGCTGGGAAACCAATGTGTGATGGCGGACTGAAAATGCTCAAGTTTTTTTTACAATTTTCAATGGAATTTAATTTAAAGAGCTAGTAATGTTTAAAGGGATAGTAATACTTCGTTTTAACTTTATTTTATTTTGTAGGCATTAAAAAAACATGAAGAATGATATAAGTCTTATCTCTCAAACCTTTATGGTTTAAGAGATATTTACAAACAAAGTATCCCCCCCCCTGTTCAATCAGATTAGAAGGGAGATGCCCAGGTAGACTGCAGAGAGGGACAATCTTCAATTAAGATAAGGGAAAAAGCTGAAAAACTTGTCAAGGGGGGCAGGGATTTCATTGTTCTCATAGGAAGAAGATTGTCCCCTCTGTTATCTGTCCTGTCATACAACCAGACTCACATCTGAGAAGAGATGGCTTACACTAGGTAAAAGGGGCGGGGAGGGGAACTTTGCTTGTGAATATCTCATAAACCATAAAGGTTTGAGAGATAAGACTTATATCATTCTTCATGTTTTTTTAATGCCTACAAAATAAAATAAAGTTAAAACGAAGTATTACTATCCCTTTAAAGGGATAGTAATACTTCAAAATTACTATCCCTTATATTGAAGCCCTTAAAAAACAGAATTAAATGCCACCAGCGGCATCTCTCAAACCTTTATGGTTTGAGAGATAGCCGCTTTTAAACTTCGCTCCCCCCTGCCTCTCCCCTGACGTCAGCGTTCTTGCTGCAGCAGGGGAATCCGTTCATTGAATCAAGTGGAGGCTCTTCAGCAGAGCCGAGATCTCATTATAGAAGAAAAAATCCTTCACTAAAACGGTCTTCTATGTGTGAAGGATCTTGTCTTCCATAACGAGATCTAAGCTCTGCTGAAGAGCCTCCGCCGGTCCCGGGGACCCGATTTCCCTGCTGCAGCAAGAACAATGACGTCAGGGGAGAGCGAAGTTTAAAAGCGGCTATCTCGCAAACCATAAAGGTTTGAGAGATGCCGCTGGTGTCATTTAATTCAGTTTTTAAAGGGCTTCAATATAAGGGATAGTAATTTTGAAGTATTTCTATCCATTTAAAATTGAATCTATGTACTATTTAAACCCCACGTGGCCTGTAGGGGTGGGAGAAATGGGCCTATAAAGAGGGCTGATGGATCCATAGTCTTCTTGGGCTTCTACCCACTCTCTGTAAGCCAAGAAAAAGATTGATATCAGGTGAATATTTTCACAGAATTCTAAAAGCTGTATGTTGCTTGTTTTTAATGCAGGTACACTCTATAGGAATATAACATGACTTGCAACACGTTCATTTCCAAGAACTCCTCAGAGAATGTTTTTAATTAAGATAGGGTTAACCCTTTGAGTGCAATGTGTTGCGTACCCCTCTGGCACCCAGAGGGTTAAATATGTGTATTAGCTATGATTTCACTGATATTGGGGTACCGTGATGTGGTGGGCAAGCTATGGAACAAAAACCTCATCCTATAATGTAAAAGGTCACTTGTATGTTTGTCCGATGCAGTCATGCACAGTAGAGACTGCCCGAACGCACAGAATGCTGGCCTGTGTACACAGGCTTTTACAGTAGTATTTATTAAAGGGATAGTAATGTCTGTTTTTAACCAAATGTTATGTTGTAGATATTAAAAAAAAGAAATAATTGAGGTAAGTCTGCTCTATCAAACCTTTATAGAAACATAGAATTTGACGGCAGATAAGAACCATTCGGCCCATCTAGTTGCCCATTTTCCTACTGTAACAACCTCAAACCTTTTTTGATCCTTGGTCTTTTCTTACATTAAGGACAGCCTTATGAGATGTTTGAGAGATATACAATGTTAAATCCCCCCCCCCCCTTTCACAGACATCAGCTGACAACATGAGATCCTTGTCCCGGGACCAGCCTGCGGCTCTTCAGCAGAGCTTAAATAGTGCTATCTAAAAACAAATACTTAATTGGAATGGTCTGCAAAGTGTGCTTGCAAACCAGGAATACTTTGTAGACTCGTCCAATTAAGTATTTCTTTTTAAATTGCTGTATTTCGGCTCTGCTGAAGAGCCGCCGTTGGGTCGCATGACTCTAATCTCCTTCCATCAGCTATACGGCTGTCGTCTGTGAAAGGGGAGGGAGGCGGGAACTTTAACATGGTATATCTCTCAAACTATAAAGGTCTGAGAGACCAGACTAACCTCAATTAATTTATTTTTTTATATCTACAATATAGCAATTTGTTAAAAACAGACATTACTATCCCTTTAACACAATGGCTTAAAGGGATAGTAATACTTCGTTTTAACTTTATTTTATTTTGTAGGCATTAAAAAAACATGAATAATGATATAAGTCTTATCTCTCAAACCTTTATGGTTTGAGAGATATTCACAAGCAAAGTTTCCCCCTCCCTCCCCTTTTACCTAGTGTAAGCCATCTCTTCTCAGATGTGGAATGCAGTCCATAGACCAGACAGATAACAGAAGGGGACAATTTTCTTCCTATGAGAACAATGAAAGCCCTGCCCCCCTTGACAAGCTTTTCAGGTTTTTCCCTTATCTTAATTGAAGATTGTCCCTCTCTGCAGTCTACCTGGGCACCTCCCTTCTGCTCAGGCTGGAGAGTGTGACATCAGTAAAAGGGGCGGGAGGGGGATACTTTGCTTGTAAATATCTCATAAACCATAAAGGTTTGAGAGATAAGACTTATATCATTCTTCATGTTTTTTTAATGCCTACAAAATAAAATAAAGTTAAAACTAAGTATTACTATCCCTTTAATAAAAGCTATATACAGGGCGCACATTTGCACAATTTGTTTGGAGGAGAGCAGGTTTGTTTTTAGTTTTGTGTGTGTATATATATATATATATATATATATAGGTAGGGGGCCGGTACTCTCAATACTTTAAACAAAAGACCTGGGTGCCTATCAAGCATTTCATGAACATAGTCTGAGAAGGGACTGACACTTGACAGGAACATTTTCTTGCAAATTTACTGGAAAAATCCATCAACGTTTCGTCCCCAACATGATAAAAGCTCATGTTACACAAGAAATGTTGACAGTTTTTTCTAATAGATTTGCAAGAAATGGATCTTGTTGAGTGTGAATTCTTCACAAAGTATATATATGGCTACTAGTACAGTGGACAAGGCTAGGGGCCAGTATGTGTGGTTCTATGGCTACCAGTGCAGTGGGACAAGGCTGGGGGTCAGTATGTGCGGTTCTATGGCTAACAGTGCAGTGGGACAAGGCTAAGGGTCAGTATGTGTGGTTCTATGGCTAATAATGCAGTGAGGACAGGCTGGGTGGTCAATATGTGTCTTTCTGTGGCTACTGTGGGACAAGGAAGAGGGTGATAATGGCTATAACTGCCATGAGACAAAGTAGAGGGGGGTCAGTATGTGTGGTTCTGTGGCTACTGAGGGACAAGGATGAAGGGTCAACATGTGTGGATCTGTGGCTATCAGTGCAGTGGGACAAGGCTGGTGAGCAGTATGTGTGTTCTATGGTTATCAGTGCAGTGGGACAAGGCTGGGGAGCAGTATGTGTGTTCTATGGTTATCAGTGCAGTGGGTCAAGGCTGGTGAGCAGTATGTGTGTTCTATGGTTATCAGTGCAGTGGGACAAGGCTGGGGAGCAGTATGTGTGTTCTATGGTTATCAGTGCAGTGGGACAAGGCTGGGGAGCGGTATGTGTGTTCTATGGTTATCAGTACAGTGGGACAAGGCTGGTGAACAGTATGTGTGTTCTATGGTTATCAGTGCAGTGGGACAAGGCTGGTGAGCGGTATGTGTGTTCTATGGTTATCAGTGCAGTGGGACAAGGCTGGTGAGCGGTATGTGTGTTCTATGGTTATCAGTGCAGTGGGACAAGGCTGGTGAACAGTATGTGTGTTCTATGGTTATCAGTGCAGTGGGGCAAGGCTGGTGAGCGGTATGTGTGTTCTATGGTTATCAGTGCAGTGGGACAAGGCTGGTGAGCGGTATGTGTGTTCTATGGTTATCAGTGCAGTGGGACAAGGCTGGTGAACAGTATGTGTGTTCTATGGTTATCAGTGCAGTGGGACAAGGCTGGGGAGCGGTATGTGTGTTCTATGGTTATCAGTGCAGTGGGACAAGGCTGGGGAGCGGTATGTGTGTTCTATGGTTATCAGTGCAGTGGGACAAGGCTGGTGAGCGGTATGTGTGTTCTATGGTTATCAGTGCAGTGGGACAAGGCTGGTGAACAGTATGTGTGTTCTATGGTTATCAGTGCAGTGGGGCAAGGCTGGTGAGCGGTATGTGTGTTCTATGGTTATCAGTGCAGTGGGACAAGGCTGGTGAACAGTATGTGTGTTCTATGGTTATCAGTGCAGTGGGACAAGGCTGGTGAGCGGTATGTGTGTTCTATGGTTATCAGTGCAGTGGGACAAGGCTGGTGAGCGGTATGTGTGTTCTATGGTTATCAGTGCAGTGGGACAAGGCTGGTGAGCAGTATGTGTGTTCTATGGTTATCAGTGCAGTGGGACAAGGCTGGTGAACAGTATGTGTGTTCTATGGTTATCAGTGCAGTGGGACAAGGCTGGGGAGCAGTATGTGTGTTCTATGGTTATCAGTGCAGTGGGACAAGGCTGGTGAGCGGTATGTGTGTTCTATGGTTATCAGTGCAGTGGGACAAGGCTGGTGAACAGTATGTGTGTTCTATGGTTATCAGTGCAGTGGGACAAGGCTGGGGAGCGGTATGTGTGTTCTATGGTTATCAGTGCAGTGGGACAAGGCTGGGGAGCGGTATGTGTGTTCTATGGTTATCAGTGCAGTGGGACAAGGCTGGTGAACAGTATGTGTGTTCTATGGTTATCAGTGCAGTGGGACAAGGCTGGGGAGCGGTATGTGTGTTCTATGGTTATCAGTGCAGTGGGACAAGGCTGGGGAGCGGTATGTGTGTTCTATGGTTATCAGTGCAGTGGGACAAGGCTGGTGAACAGTATGTGTGTTCTATGGTTATCAGTGCAGTGGGACAAGCCTGGTGAGCGGTATGTGTGTTCTATGGTTATCAGTGCAGTGGGACAAGCCTGGGGAGCAGTATGTGTGTTCTATGGTTATCAGTGCAGTGGGACAAGGCTGGTGAGCGGTATGTGTGTTCTATGGTTATCAGTGCAGTGGGACAAGGCTGGGGAGCAGTATGTGTGTTCTATGGTTATCAGTGCAGTGGGACAAGGCTGGGGAGCAGTATGTGTGTTCTATGGTTATCAGTGCAGTGGGACAAGGCTGGGGAGCAGTATGTGTGTTCTATGGTTATCAGTGCAGTGGGACAAGGCTGGAGAGCAGTATGTGTGTTCTATGGTTATCAGTGCAGTGGGACAAGCCTGGTGAGCGGTATGTGTGTTCTATGGTTATCAGTGCAGTGGGACAAGCCTGGTGAGCAGTATGTGTGTTCTGTGGTTATCAGTGCAGTGGGACAAGGCTGGTGAGCGGTATGTGTGTTCTATGGTTATCAGTGCAGTGGGACAAGGCTGGGGAGCAGTATGTGTGTTCTATGGTTATCAGTGCAGTGGGACAAGGCTGGGGAGCAGTATGTGTGTTCTATGGTTATCAGTGCAGTGGGACAAGGCTGGGGAGCAGTATGTGTGTTCTATGGTTATCAGTGCAGTGGGACAAAGGCTGGTGAGCGGTATGTGTGTTCTATGGTTATCAGTGCAGTGGGACAAGGCTGGGGAGCAGTATGTGTGTTCTATGGTTATCAGTGCAGTGGGACAAGGCTGGGGAGCGGTATGTGTGTTCTATGGTTATCAGTGCAGTGGGACAAGCCCGGTGAGCGGTATGTGTGTTCTATGGTTATCAGTGCAGTGGGACAAGGCTGGGGAGCAGTATGTGTGTTCTATGGTTATCAGTGCAGTGGGACAAGGCTGGGGAGCAGTATGTGTGTTCTATGGTTATCAGTGCAGTGGGACAAGGCTGGTGAACAGTATGTGTGTTCTATGGTTATCAGTGCAGTGGGACAAGCCTGGTGAGCAGTATGTGTGTTCTATGGTTATCAGTGCAGTGGGACAAGGCTGGAGAGCAGTATGTGTATTCTATGGTTATCAGTGCAGTGGGACAAGGCTGGTGAACAGTATGTGTGTTCTATGGTTATCAGTGCAGTGGGACAAGGCTGGTGAGCGGTATGTGTGTTCTATGGTTATCAGTGCAGTGGGACAAGGCTGGGGAGCAGTATGTGTGTTCTATGGTTATCAGTGCAGTGGGACAAGCCTGGTGAGCGGTATGTGTGTTCTATGGTTATCAGTGCAGTGGGACAAGCCTGGTGAGCAGTATGTGTGTTCTATGGTTATCAGTGCAGTGGGACAAGGCTGGAGAGCAGTATGTGTATTCTATGGTTATCAGTGCAGTGGGACAAGGCTGGAGAGCAGTATGTGTGTTCTATGGTTATCAGTGCAGTGGGACAAGGCTGGGGAGCAGTATGTGTGTTCTATGGTTATCAGTGCAGTGGGACAAGCCTGGTGAGCAGTATGTGTGTTCTATGGTTATCAGTGCAGTGGGACAAGGCTGGGGAGCGGTATGTGTGTTCTATGGTTATCAGTGCAGTGGGACAAGCCTGGTGAGCGGTATGTGTGTTCTATGGTTATCAGTGCAGTGGGACAAGCCTGGTGAGCGGTATGTGTGTTCTATGGTTATCAGTGCAGTGGGACAAGGCTGGTGAGCGGTATGTGTGTTCTATGGTTATCAGTGCAGTGGGACAAGCCCGGTGAGCGGTATGTGTGTTCTATGGTTATCAGTGCAGTGGGACAAGGCTGGTGAGCAGGATGTGTGATCTATGCCTATTAGTGCCATTAGACAAAGCAGAAGGGGGTCAGTATGTTTGGTTCTGTGACTACCAAGGGACAAGGCTGGGGGTCAGCATGTGTGAGTCTGTGGATGTCTGTGCGGTGGGACAAGGCAGGGAAGCGGCATGTAGTTATATGGTTAACAGTACAGTGAGACAAAGCAGAGGGGGTCAGTATGTGTGCTTCTGTATCTAATGAGGGACAAGACTGGGGGTCAATATGTACGGTTCTGTGGCTACAGTAGGACAAGGATAGGGGTCAGCATGCGTTGTTCTGCGACTACAGTGTCACAATGCTGGGAGTTATTATGTAGCTATGCACCAGATATACTTAACTTCTTAATTTATAAATATACTCTAAAGTGCTTAATTACTCATTAAAATCTCTGCTACATCTCTTGACCCTTTTCATTAATAATTCATTGTAGAAAAACAAATTGACGCGTCTATAACTTCCTGATAGTTATTTAATTTAATGAAGTCTCTCTTAGTTTGTGTATATTTTTCCTTTAATAAATTAAAGGAAGTGAAAATCCGTAGCCAAAAGCATGTCCTTACTAAATGTAATAAAAAAAGGAAAAAAAGATGAAAATTTGGCACAGTAAACTTATAATATAGATTATTTAAAAAGGGAACAGAATTGGTGGGCCAAGTAGATGTCATCCACTGTCAATATGTATGTTTTTACACATAAAAAGGCATCTGCCACCATATAATCTTTTACTGAGACTACGTTGTCTAGTTAACCCTTTGAGTGCCAGAGTGCATTGCATACCCCTCTGGCACTCATGGGGTTAATATATTTGCACTATCACAGCGCAGCTCAAACTTATGTTGCTCTTTGTTTAATAAAATCAGTTAGTACCAGCTCTTATTACTTTCCATCCATACGCTCTGTGGAAAATATTTAGTAACAAAGTGAATTAGGTTGAAAAAAGACACAAGTCCATCACGTTCAACCTTTGCCTCATAACTCAGTGTCATGAGGATTGTATAGCTTTCCTGCTGCCAAATAAGTTAGTCTGTATCAGACCTTCCTGATTTGCCTACTAGTACACATTATAACCCTGTATGTTTCCTTTTGAAAGAAATGTATCTAATCTTCTCTTAAATGTATCCATTGTATCTGTCATTACCACATCCTTGGGCAAGGAATTCATAATTTAACAGACTTTACTGTAAAAAACCCCTTCCTCTGCTGAAGCCAAAACCTCCTTTCCTCTAATCTCAAGGGTGTATTTGAAGATGCAGGGAAACTTTGCCCACGCGTCTTGTCACTATGAGACCTGTATAGTAGCTGATTCTGGTTCCTGCAGTCCAACACCATGTTGTTTCATTTAGGATAGACAACTCAGTAATTAAATTAATTCAAGATGTGTCACACCTTTGCCTCTATACCTTGTTAGGTAATAAAGTGGAGATGACTTCTCCAGTGATATCACTTCTCCAGTTCCCATGTTATTCTATACAGCTTATGCACTAACATCTCCAAAAATCTTAAAAATCTTAGTGCATTGGCTCCATAGAATAACATAGGACTGTCCTTAGGATGCTTGATCCAGACTGAGTATATTTGAATATTTCATGTTTATGTGACGTGCACCAATTTAACATTACATTGGTAAAACAGTTCATGAGAGTGCCACTGTCATATGTATATACTAGTGTAAAAGCCCATGGACACTGGCCACAGTGCCACCCAGTGGCCTTGGCTGCTGCCCCGGAGCCAGGAGAAGAGACAGGCGGGTGGGCCCTGTGGAGGAGGAGTCTGGCAGTAATGGAGTCTTGGGTGACCTCCCCCGGCGGCCCCCCATCCTCAGGCCGGAGCCGGTTGTACAGTGCTTCCCTCACACTGAGCGGTCCCAGGAAGGTGAGCAGAGAGGAGTCTGTTGTGCTGGAAGTGCAGGGGTGACAGGAAATAGAAGTTGAATCTGAATTCGGAGTGCCCTGCTCCGTATCAGCCGTGACACCACCTTGTTTCTCCTCTCATACTTAGAGATCATGTGACTACTTGGCCGGCGCATTAGGGCAGTCTCTGCTGCATATGACAGCATCGTCCAGCCAGTCTCTACTTCACATGACTACATAGTCGGCCAGTCTCTACTGTGCATGACTGCATCGTTCGGCCAGTCTCTACTGCGCATGACTGCATCATTCGGGCAGTCTCTACTGAGCATGACTGCATCGTTCGGGCAGTCTCTACTGTGCATGACTGCATCATTCGGGCAGTCTCTACTGTGCATGACTGCTTCATTCCGGCAGTCTCTCCTGCGCATGACTGCATCGTTCGGGCAGTCTCTACTGTGCATGACTGCTTCATTCCGGCAGTCTCTCCTGCGCATGACTGCATCGTTCGGGCAGTCTCTACTGAGCATGACTGCATCATTCGGGCAGTCTCTACTGTGCATGACTGCATAGTTCAGGCAGTCTCTACTGCGCATGACTGCATTGTTTGGCCAGTCTCTACTGTGCATGACTGCATTGTTCGGCCAGTCTCTACTGCGCGTGACTGCATCGTTC
This sequence comes from Rhinophrynus dorsalis, assembly GCA_037306005.1. Taxonomy (NCBI): domain Eukaryota; kingdom Metazoa; phylum Chordata; class Amphibia; order Anura; family Rhinophrynidae; genus Rhinophrynus; species Rhinophrynus dorsalis. The sequence continues at coordinate 22,927,900 of CM074719.1, forward strand.
GGGCAGTCTCTACTGCGCGTGACTGCATCGTTCGGGCAGTCTCTACTGAGCATGACTGCATCGTTCGGCCAGTCTCTACTGCACATGACAGCATCGTTCGGGCAGTCTCTACTGCACATGACTGCATCGTTCGGGCAGTCTCTACTGCACATGACTGCATCGTTCGGGCAGTCTCTACTGCACATGACTGCATCGTTCGGGCAGTCTCTACTGCACATGACTGCATCGTTCGGCCAGTCTCTACTGCACATGACTGCATCGTTCGGCCAGTCTCTACTGCACATGACAGCATCATTCGGGCAGTCTCTACTGCACATGACTGCATCGTTCGGGCAGTCTCAACCGCGCATGACTGCATCGTTCGGGCAGTCTCTACTGCGCCTGAATGCATCATACTAACAGCCTAGCGTTTTATGATAGATAGATAGATAGATAGATAGATAGATAGATAGATAGATAGACATAGATAGATAGATAGATAGATAGACAGATAGATAGACATAGATAGATAGATAGATAGATAGATAGATAGATAGATAGATAGACATAGATAGATAGATAGATAGATAGATAGATAGATATGAGATAGATAGATAGATAGACATAGATAGATAGATAGATAGATAGACAGATAGATAGATAGATAGATAGATAGATAGATAGATAGATAGATAGATAGATAGATACATAGACAGATAATACTTTTTATTGATAAAGGGGGGTTGTTATTCTCTAAAGCTTTCCCTTAAATTTGAAATGTTAGTCCAATGAAAAAGGTCTTATTAAATACAGCAATACTCATACATCTACACCACTGAACTAAGACAGATCACAAGTACTGTACTCAAATAATGCAAGTTTAACCTACAGTAACTTTTAAATAAAACGTACCTCAGCGGTAGTAGTACCATTTTTTTTCTGAACAGCATAAACCCTGCAATATATATTTTTCAATATTAAGAATTGCTATCCCTTTGACTTGCTGGTTGTCCCAGAGGCCTGAATTGTTCAGTGATATGCAGCCAAGTAACAGAGGACAATTCAACTTTTTATTGCTTACTGACCAATAGTAACTATACCTATTAATTCAATTATCGGCATTTGTCTTTAACAGGACACAAGATTATAAATTGAAGGCACTAAAAGAACTTCTTCATTGCTTCAGATAAGCATCCTTTTTCATCTTGCCACTATAAATAGCAGTGGAAGTAGGATTGCCTTTAATCTTCTGCCTTTTTCTGTCTATTTTCTAATTGACTTTCTCTCTGTTACAGGAACACAGCACTCCCTCAGGGCATCAAATGACCAACATAGTGTATTGCTGGGTAGCCGGGAAGAGACTGGGAATGACAGATAGAATCGGTACCCAGACGCAGGCAGCATAGTGGAGAAGGGAGGTTGTAATATTTTGTGAATATGATGTTCCAGAACTCAAGCAATATTGTAGAAAGCCAACTGTATCATAGGGGACAACTAAATATTCCCTAAATTTCCATTAATTTGACACTTTGAATACCAGAGAGGTATGCATTGGATACCTCTCTGGCACTCAAAGGGTTACATTATACTTTTAACTCCTAATGCTAGAAAGGTTTATCTATACATTGTGCAGGAGATCTCTCCAGCACTCAGGAGGTTAAAACACAGATTTAAATCGATGGCGATTGTTATTTAGTTCCTGGGGCGCAATTTTATTGCTCCCAGAATTCCACAGTCTTCAGCCCCTTTAGGCCGTATGCAAAAAAAGCAAAAGAGGAGCGATTCTACAGCAATCCGACTGTACCGTTAACCCTTTGAGCGACCGAGGGGTTAAGCAAGGCGTTGTTTCACAACGTGTTGCGTAGCCCTCTGGTACTGAAAGGGTTAAAGTAGAACTTTAAGATATTACTAAATCTCCATGCATTCATTAAGCGCATGGGGACTAGCTTGGAAATCCATCGCAGATTCTAAAGAAATCCTTGCCGTTTGGTGACTGACGGGCAGGTTAGTGCTGTCTGCGCGCCTGCGCCGTCAGTCCCTTCCGGTTACCATGTGATACGCTGCCATGCTACTCAACGGAGACTGGGACTGATGGCGCAAGCGCTCAGGCAAGATGTCTGCCCTGTAGCCTGGGTTCCAGTCTCCAAACAGAAAGGATTTCTTTAGAATCTGCAATTATTTAAAGGTATGAGATGGATTTCCAAGCTAGTCGCCATACGTTTAACCATTCGAGTGCCAGTGGGGTACGCAGCGCATTGTTTTGCAATACATTACCTACCCCTCTGGCACTCAAAGGGTTAATGAATGCATGGCGATTTAGTAACAGCTGAAAGTTCCGCTTTAAACACAGAACCATAGAATTTGTTGGCATATTAAAGGAGAGCTATCACCCCAAGACGATTAGGTCTCTATGCTTATATATAAATATATACAGAGTTGTATTATTGTTTTTTTTAAAACAAATGAATCGTAAAACCATGAGAGCTACAAGAAAATCTACCTTGTGACGTGGAGACCAGATGGAGATGTACTGCGCATGACAGAGAAGTTACCTTAAAGGGATAGTAAATTAGTAATACTTCGTTTTAACTTTATTTTATTTTGTAGGCATTAAAAAAAACATGAAGAATGATATAAGTCTTATCTCTCAAACCTTTATGGTTTATGAGATATTCACAAGCAAAGTTCCCCCTCCCGCCCCTTTTTCCTAGTGTAAGCCATCTCTTCTCAGATGTGAGTCTGGTTGTATGACAGTACAGATAACAGAAGGGGACAATCTTCTTTGTATAAAAACTATGAAAACCCTCCCCCCTTGACAAGCTTTTCAGCTTTTTCCCTTATCTTAATTGAAGATTGTCCCTCTCTGCAGTCTACCTGGGCACCTCCCTTCTGATCTGGTTGAACAGGGGGGGGATACTTTGTTTGTGAATATCTCTTAAACCATAAAGGTTTGAGAGATAAGACTTATATCATTCTTCATGTTTTTTAATGCCTACAAAATAAAATAAAGTTAAAACGAAGTATTACTATCCCTTTAAGATAACCTTGTCCCTCCCACCTGTCTTCTCGATCCCTCCTATGTCTTCCCTTTCATAAGCATGTGACCTGGAGCGCACCAATTTTCCTGCGCGTTCAGGTCACTATCTTGCATTGCGAGAAATATTATTGATTCCAGCGATGTCACTATTAAAACAATTTAGTAAGAGGTGCATTAGATAGCCTTACACACTACTCACCTAGCGATCTGCTGTGTTTATGGTGTAGTGTGTGCGGCCGGCAAAGAGAAGAACGTCAGAGATGTTCATTAGCAAGTGCACCTCACAGGTGCCCACCTCAAACATGCGGACTATGGGCACAGGCTACAATAGTGATTAACAGGCAAAGGGAGACCTACAGCATGCTCTGTGAAGCTGAAAAGGCAAGATGGCTGCGGTCTCCGTGTTCTTAGCTCCTCCACAAATTGTAAGATTTAAAATTATACAAAAAAATTCTGAAATGTTTTACATACAATCTCATGCTTAAAGGGATAGTAATGTTTCGTAATAAAAGCAGCTCTAGTTAATCATTATAGTATTTGGACTTTGGAGAGTGTTATTTCAATTCTGTCAGAGATGTAGTTCAAAAGTAATTCAATGACAAAGTATCCCCCTCCCGCCCCTTTTACTGATGTAACACTGTTCAGCCAGATCAGAAGGGAGGTGCCCAGGTAGGCTGCAGAGAGGAACAATCTTCAATTAAGATAAGGGAAAAACCTGAAAAACTTGTCAAGGGGGGCAGGGCTTTCATTGTTCTCATAGGAAGAAGATTGTCCCCTGCTGTTATCTGTCTGGTCTATGGACTGCATTCCACATCTGAGAAGAGATGGCTTACACTAGGTAAAAGGGGCGGGAGGGGAAACTTTGCTTGTGAATATCTCTCAAACCATAAAGGTTTGAGAGATAAGACTTATATCATTCTTCATGTTTTTTTTAATGCCTACAAAATAAAATAAAGTTAAAACGAAGTATTACTATCCCTTTAAATGAGCGATATAGACACAAAGATGATATCCTATGATAGTTCCACTTTAAGAACCAACTGATCCATCCACTCTGCCTATTTGCCTATAGTGTTAGCTCTGACGTAACCCTTTAAGTGCCAGCGGGGTATGCAACGCATTGCACTGCAATGCGTTGCACACTCCTCTGGCACTCAAAGGGAAAAAGTATTCAATTCTTAGAAAAAGAGTATGTCTGTCCCAAGAGTTCTTACAATCATTTGCATGTATTTTTCACCCTTTCAGTAGATCATTTTTTTTCCTTACAGTTTCTCATACTTCTCCACCCAATTTTAGGGAATGTCCACTTGATCTGTCATTCCATTTATTGTCAAACTAGAGTAAAAGCCTGTGTACACTGGCCAAGGTCCAGGTGATGTTAACCTTTTAAGTGCCAGAGGGTACGCAACACATTACTCAAAGGGTTAAGAGGCCGGTCCTGCTCTGTGTCATGCACTGTAGAGACTGCCCGAAAGCACAGAATTCTCCCAGCACAGAACTCCCAGCATTCTGTCCTCCCAGCATTCCGTGCTCCCAGCATTCTGTCCTCCCAGCATTCCGTGCTCCCAGCATTCTGTGCTCCCAACATTCCATGCATTTGGGCAGTCTGTACTGTGCATGACGGCTACTGACAAACATCTTAGCAAATAATTATATAGGATAATGAGGCTTTAAACCCCCTTGAATTAAAGCAAGATCTCTAATGCATTGCTCCAAAATGCAATGAAGATCTTTTCAGCAAGGGGTTAAATGTTCCATTTATGTCAAAGTAAACTTAGGCAATTTGTGTTTGCCCCCCTATGATGTGGTTTGTATGATCCTTAATGGCTGATCATTTGATTTGTGCATGAGGCCAACAGAATGGAATTCTGGGACAAACAAAGTAAGCCATACGAATGTTCATTGTCTTATACTGGGATTTAACACCTTCAATGCAGTTTTTCACAGTGTATTGGACAACTTCCTAGCATTCAAGTGGTTAAAAGGCTCATTTTACTCAAAGGGTATGAGCCTCACTATTGTGACACTGGTTTGCATCCTGATTATGGCCTTTAGATCACTAAGCAAATGTCTCGAAGTGCATGAAAGGATCTAAAATGAGATCTTCCTTCAATTCCCATACCCTGCTGCTATAATCAAGAGAACGTTTCATTGTGGCGAGAAGAAAAAAAATATCAAGGACAAATTGGCCAAATGTCATTGTAGATAACAATGTCTTAGAACATAAAGGGCGATCTAAACAACAAAACAGTTTATAGAAATGGAGAAAGGAGTCAGCACAGCAAAAACAAGTATAGAAAGTTTTAATGGGGATTTATGCCTATAGGAATAAGTGGTTCTTAATGTGTTTGAGAGAAGGACTTACCTAGGATGGAGTCTTTAAGGTAGATGCAACATCTCCTAATAATACTAGCTACCACGTACAGGTTAACTTTTGAATGGTTGCACGCAGAAGAGCGTGCGACCATTAAGCTCTTTCAGCAAGTCGTATGGTTAAACATCGCAACGTGACAATCTCGCAGTGCATGACGGCGCGAGATTGTCACTTCACATCAGAGGCATAACTAGAAGCCCCCGCGCCCTGGTGCAAGAATTGCCATGGGCCCCCCCCGACCACATTGGCCCCCTCAACCACATTGGACACCTCCACATTGCCCCCAATCTCCAAATTGCCCCTTCATCTCCACATTGCCCCCATCTCCACAATGCCCCCCAGTCTCAAAATTGCCCCTTCCACAATGCCCCCTTCATCTCCACAATACCCCCATCTCCACCATGCCCCCCAATCTCCAAATTGCCCCTTCCACAATGCCCCTTCATCTCCACATTGCCCCTTCCACAATGCCCCTTCATCTCCACATTGCCCCTTCCACAATGCCCCCTTCATCTCCACCATGTCCCCTTCATCTCCACATTGCCCCTTCCACAATGCCCCCTTCATCTCCACATTACCTCTTCCACAATGCCCCCTTCATCTCCACAATGCCCCCAACTCCACATTGCCCCTTCATCTCCACATTTCCCCTTCCACAATACCCCTATCTCCACATTGCCCCTTCCACAATACCCCTACCTCCAGTCCCTGGTGGTCTAGCGGCGTGGCTTGACAGATCTGTGCCTCCTTCGGCACAGATCTCTAGAAGTGAAGCTCCCACACGCCGCTCTAATAATGCAGAGTCTGGGAGATGATGTCATCTCCCAGCGCTCTGTATTACTAGAACGGCACGCTGGCAGCTGTAGTGGGAGTTGCTGTGGGCGAGGGGGTAGCGGTGGGCGGCCGGGCCCGGTCGCAGGTGCGACCCCTATTGTTACGCCACTGCTTCACATAGCCTTACTAAGGCCATAAAATCTGAATGGCCCCTTTAAAATCTGCCATTGTGAATTGGTTCAATCAGCCCTGGATGTCATAGTTGAACACAGTAGCATAATATAGTTGACAAGGCTGAAAAAAGACTTACGTCCATCAAGTCCAGCCCATGTCAAAACAACCCTGTTGATCCAGAGGAAGGCAGAAAAAAACCTGAAGAAGTTCCCAATTAAGTGGGTAAAACATTTCTTCCTGACTCCAAATAGCAGTCAGATATTTCCCTGGATTAACAACCTATCTGCATTGAAGCCATTTGTCATAATTTTCAATACTGGTCTGTGCTAGATAAGCATCCATTGCTTTTTTGAAAGCAGTTACAGTCTCTGCTCTTGCTGTAAAAAAATCCCTGCCTTTGTTTTAGTTGAAAGCGCCTTTCCTCTAGTCTTAACGGATGACCTCTTGTTTTTAACTCAACTCTTTGAGTAAATAATTCATTGGATAGTTCAGGGTTGTTTTTTTTCAAAATCTGAGGCAGACAGAGTGCATGAACCCACCTAAGCTTTAAGTGGGGTGTGCAAAGCATTTGTTACCATGTACAGTGGGCAGAGTTTGCAGCCATTTTTCAGGTTTAGCTACTACATTGAATTCACTGTGCATCCTCTCAAAGTGAATTTAGGATGCACAGCAAGCTTAGCATATGGCAAAAAAAAAAAAAAAAAACATCAGTAGAAATGGCTGTTCCAGTTATTACATTAAACCAGAAAGACATTACATTACACACATACAGTAAAAATCAAAAGCAACATAAATGAATATGGAGTCACTAATGAAAATATTAAAAAATGGCTATAATAGTTACTTTAATGCCTAAGGAAGGGGTCCTCTGCCCTTCCATTAGGGAAAGGAACTGTAAACTAAAATTAATATGGGGTTCAGAGACCCCATAATCATTTAACCCCTTCTTGACAATGGACGTACATGTACGTCCCACAGAAGTCGTTCTAAACGATGGGTAAAAAAAGTTTGGCGGGCATTAAGTGCCGGCCACGTGCGAGCGCAGCCAGTCACTAAGGGGTTAAATATGTCCAATGAAGGGGTCTTGCTACTCCTTCCTCTCCTCTTCAAGAAGCAAAGTTTCCCCTCCCGCCCCTTTTACCTAGTGTAAGCCGTCTCTTCTCAGATGTGGAATCCAGTCCATAGACCAGACAGATAACAGCAGGGGACAATCTTCTTCCTATGAGAACAATGAAAGCCCTGCCCCCCTTGACAAGGTTTTCAGGTTTTTCCCCTTCTCTTAATTGAAGATTGTCATTCTCTGCAGTCTACCTGGGCACCTCCCTTCTGATCTGGCTGAACAGTGTTACATCAGTAAAAGGGGCGGGGGGGATACTTTGTCATTGAATTGCTCTTGAACTACAACTCTGACAGAATTGAAATAACACTCTCCAAAGTCCAAATACTATGATGATTAATTAGAGCTGCTTTTATTATGAAACATTACTATCCCTTTAAAGAAATATCAAGCATCCAATGTGTTTAAGGAATATGATAAGTCATTGAAATTAGCTTTATTGAAAGCAGAAAAGGAGTTGTCATCAATCGGATTATGAGCAAAAAATGGTGTATGTTTGGAAGAAACCCAGGAATCGCTTCTCATTCACCAGATCCATTTTGAAAAATACAAGTAGAAAAGATAGCTTTTCACAGTCGGAAGTTTATGGAGATCTAGAGATGGAAGGAGTTGGCGATGTGTCAATACCATCTGACAGAGATATCACCCTGGACACATGTGAGACATCATTTGTTCGTGAACAATTGAGTACCGTTCCACTTTCAAAAAACGGGAAAGTAAAAAAGAAGCAGAGAAGAAAGGAAAGTGCAAGGGCTCCAAAAAAACCCCAGAAGAGGAGGCCGGAGAGGGAGGTTCCACAAGAAAGAGGGAGGTTCCGCAAGATACCAACTGTGGTTGACCAGGAAATGACTAATACATTAAAAGTTATCAATTTGTCAGGCTTCCAGTTGACATCCCCACAGTTGTGAGTATTGAAAAAGAGACTTAATTTTGTTCCGGAGCATAAACTTGATCTCTTTAATATAATTCTGGATGTGAACTGATTTGTAAGGTCCCTTACAGTTAAATTTTTTTTTTTTCTTGGTGATAATAAAGGCTCTTCATCTAAACAACAATACAGAGAATATTTGCAAGTTTAAAGACTTGCCTAAGAATTTCCAAGATGTTTGAACCTTTTATGACCTTTGCGGTCTGGGAGATGAGTCAGGGGGCAATGAGACTGGTGACCGAGTTCATTCTCCAGACACTGGCCTTCGCCCCACTTCGACTTTTTTTCCCTTACACTGCAAAGGCAACCAGTTGGATTTATTCCAAAATCTGGGTGAACAGGGCTTTGTGAACTGCGTAGGAATGCCAAACATACAAGTGCATGTAATATTTCTGTCAAGGAGAGAGAAGCTATTGCCCAGATGAAAAACAATGAATCTCTAGTGATTAAGATGTCTGATAAAGGCGTTAGAGTCGTAGTCCTTGGTGCAGAATATTACAGGCATGAAGCTTTAAGACAACTAGGGGACAGACACACATATGAAGTTTTGACATCTGATCTGACAAGTTGAGTCAACTTGTTCAAATCTGTGTCTCCTTGGGGATCGTATCCAGACAGGAGGCCTTGGAATTAGTTCCAGCCAGCCATATTATGCCCATCTTCCACCACCTGTCAAAGGTACATAAGTCCATGGTCAACCCTCCTGGTTGTCCTATAGTGTCCCGCATTGGCTCTTTAAACGAGCCTCTGTCAGACCTAGTGGACTACTACCTTCTGCCGTTGGTGGACGGCTGCCTGGATCGTTGAGAGATACAAAGCAGGTGCTATCACGTTTGTCTACCATGGAGTGGAAATCTGGTTAACCCCATGACTTGGGGTTCCAGGCTGTGAGACATTTTTTGAAGCATTTTTCTATTTATGGGGATAGTTTAACTGAATTTCTCATGTTGGCAGTCCAATACCTCCTATCCCACAATTTATTTGCCTTCTATGGGACTTTCTATCTCCAGAGATGTGGAGTGCCCATGGGGGCAAGTTTTGCCCCATCTCTCGCCAACCTGTTTATGGGTTGGTGGGAGGCCACCCACATCTTTGGGGATGGCAACCCCCATCGAGGCTGGATCTTGTGGTATGGGAGGTATATTGATGACCTCCTCTTTGTTTGGGAAGACACTAGTGAGATGGCTGATTCCATTATTGCCTACCTCAATACCAACGATTGCAATCTTCACTTTACTTCTGACCACCAATGCCATACTACTCCTTTTTTGGACTTGATCCTAACAGGAGACTCAATATCTGGTAGGGTGGTAACTGATATATACAGAAAATCCACGTCTGGTAACAGTTTACTACATGCTAAATCTGCACATCCATGGCCTCAGATCCGCAACATCCTGAAGGGGCAGTTTCTGCGCTTGCGCAGAAACTGTTCCCGGGAGGTGGACTATGACAAGGCCTCTCAGGATCTTATTAGTAGATTTAAAGCAAGGGGTTTACGATGGGGTTCTGTTGGATCAAGCATATAACCATGCCAAGACCAGATCAAAAGAAGAACTCCTGTTGGATCATACACATGATGGGGTGGGGTTATCTGTTTGAGACAATGTGAGATTTGTCACGGCTTACAGACCCCAGTATTATAAGATTTGTGATATTGTTAAAAAGAACTTAGCAGTTCTATGTACAGACATGACGTTGGATGAGATTTTAAGAGAGGGCTGTAAATTTGTGGCTAAAAGGGTAAGGACAATTGGGAACCAGCTATCTCCTAGTTTATATAGGAGTAACAGGCCGGTCTGCATAGATAGATAGATAGATAGATAGATAGATAGATAGATAATGAGATAGATAGATAGATAGATATGAGATAGATAGATAGATAGATAGATAGATAGCTATGAGATAGATAGATAGATATGAGATAGATAGATAGATAGATAGATAGATAGATAGATAGATAGATATGAGATAGATAGATATGAGATAGATGAGATAGATAGATAGATATGGAATAGATAGATAGATAGATAGATAGATAGATAGATAGATAATGAGATAGATAGAGAGATAGATAGATAGATAGATAGATAGATAGATAGATAGATAGATAGATAGATAATGAATAGATGATAGATAGATAGATAGATAGATAGATAGATAGATAGATAGATAGATAGTGATAGATAGATAGATAGATAGATAGATAGATAGATAGATACATAGATACATAGATAGATAGATAATGAATAGATGATAGATAGATAGATAGATAGATAGATAGATAGATAGATAGATAGATATGAGATAGATAGATAGATAGATAGATAGATAGATAGATAGATAGATAGATACATAGATAGATACATAGATAGATACATAGATATAAGATACATAGATAGATATGAGATAGATAGATAGATAGATAGATAGATAGATAGATAGATAGAGAGATATGAGATAGATAGATAGATAGATAGATAGATAGAAAGATAGATATGAGATAGATAGATAATTATACTTATTACAGTTTATTTACATTTGATTTGTCTCGTTGTCCACTGCTAATCAATTCAGTCTGCAATCTGATGAAGATAATAAACCAGTCAGTTCTATAGAAACTTCACAGTTTATTGCAGAGTTCAGCTCTTGTAAGAGAAAAGCCTACGTGGCCAGTACATAGCATACATTATACCACTGATACCATATGGAGAAGACAAGCCGCTAAGATGAGAAGACATTGCTGATTTCTTTGTCTTTTGATCCAGTTGTCTCCCTGCTATAATGACAGTTTGTCCCTTCTGCCTCCTCATCACTTTTTCCCCAGCGTTCATCAGCAAATAATCTGACAATCTGGAATCCTGACATGAGCCTGTGACATTTGCATTGCACAGGACATTTGATTGCCTGAAGACAATTTAAACACAAAGCTGTTCTCACTCAGAACTCCTGTGTTGGCTTTCTTAATTGTTTTTTCCCCTGCCCTTTAAGATTTTCGTTGCCTGTAAAAGTAACTTGATAAAGTCAAAGTAACCTGCAGCTGTTTCTAAAGTTAAGTACAAAAAAAGAAAGTTCAGCCAAGAACTCTTTTTGCCAGAAAATGTACCCTTGTACTTATTCTAGCAGAAGTCAGCAAGGTAAAGATTTAAAGGGCAACTATGATGCTTTCTTCTATTTTTCTGGTATTGAAATCAAAGATACAAATAGAATTTACCATCAAATGAAGAGTTTCCCTCATTTATTTATGTCATACTAACTTGGGTGTACTACATGGTGTCTGTCTGTGTGTGGGCATAAGCTGCTGAAATGTTGCCATCTGATAATGTAGAGGAAGACAGGCAAAGTGAGGGAGCTTGAGTTGCTTGATTTTAGGACTATTGGTGGTAATTGGTTGTTCTCTGGACAGATAAGATGCACGGAGTGTGGATGTGATTTGTAGACAGTGACAGGAACATTTAAAAAATGTATTTTCACATACTACACACAGAGGCATGCATTGTACATGATTTTCAGACAGTCAGTAACAGACAAGACATAACTGTCCATTCAGACAAGAGAAATGTCATCATACAGTGGTGCTGCTGCTGTGCTGTGTTGTCCAGTACAATTAACTACATACTGAAGACAAGCTAAAGTTAACAGCTCTGTTATGTACTTTTTACAGTAAAAAGCAACACTACTATCATTATGTCCATCAAACATGGCAAGGGTAAGGGGGAAGGACTAGGAGGAGTGTATAGAGGAATTTGTGGTAGTAAAAGAAACTGTGGCCATGGTTTTACAGATTATGCAGTAAATGCTGATGGCCCTCCTTCCTCTTGAAGAGACTGTTTGTCAAAGTGATATAAACGTTCCATCAATAGTAACACTAAGTCTTTTAAAGGGATAGTAACGGGTAATTTTAAGTTGATTTAATATTGTAGACATTCAAAAAAGATTAACATCAATGTAAGTCTTATCTCTCAAATTTTTATGGTTTGAGAGATATAACTTGCTAAAGTTACCTTTTCCTTGCTGTTTTACTCAAGTCTGCCATCTAGCTGACAGCTGCAGATTCCAGCCATTTGACCAGACAGAGGCTCTTCAGCAGAGCTGAAATCACGCTATTTAGAAATAAATACTTCATTGGAATGGTCTACAAAGTGTGCTTGCAAGCCAGGCACACTTTGTAGATTGTTCCAAATTAAGTATTTATCTTTAGATATCGTTATATTGATGCTGCTGAAGATCCATATCTGGTCAAGCGACCAGAATCTGCTTCTGACACCTTTACAGCTCATCAAGCAGAAAGGGGAGGGACCAGAGAACTTTATTTTCCTATATCTCTCAAACCATAACGGTTTGAGAGAGACGAATAAGTGCAAATACTCTCTTTTAATTGTATATACCATATAGTTATTACTTTTTTTCTGACATTACTATCCCTTTAACACTAAAGACGATGATCCTTAAATTTAAAAACATCCAAGAAAGAAAGACCTTGAATTATGCATTGCAGGCTGCTCTGGCAGTCAAGGGGTTAAAATACATGGAACAGGCCTCTACCAAAATTTCTATAACCTTTGTAGTTTTACCATACCGTCATCTTCTCTCTGCTGTGCGTGTGTAAACCACTGTTCAGACACCCTTTATGTATTGTAAATCAATCTACATAGATTTCACCTTTTTCACCCTCTCCAAGCTTCCCTCTAAGCATCCTAGATTGTTCTCTAACTTTGGGAACTATGTTTTATTTTAAACCTTGTGTTTGAGCAGACTGTGTGACTGAACAGATTTTGTGATTCAGTACTGCTTGACTTGAGAAACAGAGTTGATCTCTCAAAACCTTATCTTAAAATATAAAGTGGTAGCCCAAATACAAAAGGTATCACCAAATACCAAAATACTCATATGCTTTTAATGATATAGAATATGATTACACGTCCCTCTCCGTCTTCAGATGTAGATCAAGTACGGTGTGATAATGTATAGATAAAAAATTAGCTTAAACAAAATGGATCAATCTTTTACACCTGAATTTGCCTTTTTTTTAACTCTTTGAGCTATAAACTGGGAAGTATGGACAAATAAACATTTGTAAAAAAAACAAAATCATCCCAGTAATCATCATCACTATTACCACTTCCAAGTTCAAACCCCACCCAGTCAAAACTAACTTTTATTGACTAAGCAGTAACACAGGTCAGGATAATGCTATGAGTACATCTGCTGCTGTTCAAGGTACCTACTACTGCTACTCGTACTGTTGCAACATCTAGCCCATGCAGTAGTAATGATGTAATCAGTGGTCCTGAAGGAACCTCTCAGTCATTACATTCTACAATATGGAGGTACGTCACTCACCATCCAAAAGCTAAACATACTGGTGCCGGTGGAAAGGATATAAATTATTTGGTGCTGGTGGATGGATATAAATTACGCAATTTGTGTTGGAAAGGGGTGGTGCTTAATATCAGGTGGGCAGGGCTTAACAGGCTGTCCAAGAAAGTAGGCGGGAAGTGGGTGGGAAGTGGGCAGAACAAGGTGGGAAGGAGGAGAAGTAGGAGGGAAGTGGGATAAACAGGGTGGGAAGGAGTAGAAGTGGGAAGGGTTTCATAAGAAACTGAGCACCAGTGGAGTGCATGAGCTCCATAGAATAACACAGGAACTGAAGAGTTTATCTCACTGGAGAAGTTATCTCCTCTTCATCACACCTTGGTACATCTCCCCTGTAGTCTATAAATAAAGATCTCACATAAAATAACATAGGAACTGGAGAGTTTATCTCCTCTTTATCACACCTTAGTACATCTCCCCTGTAGTCTATAACTAAATCTCTCCCATAGAATAACATAGGAACTGGAGAGTTTATCTCCTCTTTATCACACCTTAGTACATCTCCCCTGTAGTCTATAACTAAATCTCTCCCATAGTATAACATAGGAACTGGAGAGTTTATCTCACTGGAGCAGTTATCTCCTCTTTATCACACCTTAGTACATCTCTCCTGTAGTCTATAACTAAAGATCTCCCATAGAATAACATAGGAACTGGAGAGTTTATCTCACTGGAGAAGTTATCTCCTCTTTATCACACCTTAGTACATCTCTCCTGTAGTCTATAACTAAAGTTCTCCCATAGAAAAACATAGGAACTGGAGAGTTTATCTCACTGGAGAAGTTATCTCCTCTTTATCACATCTTAGTACATCTCCCCTGTAGTCTATAACTAAAGATCTCCCATAGAATAACATAGGAACCAGAGAGTTTATCTCACTGGAGAAGTTATCTCCTCTTTATCACACCTTAGTACATCTCCCCCTGTAGTCTATAACTAAAGATCTCCCATAGAATAACATAGGAACTGGAGAGTTTATCTCACTGGAGAAGTTATCTCCTCTTTATCACACCTTAGTACATCTCTCCTGTAGTCTATAACTAAAGTTCTCCCATAGAAAAACATAGGAACTGGAGAGTTTATCTCACTGGAGAAGTTATCTCCTCTTTATCACATCTTAGTACATCTCCCCTGTAGTCTATAACTAAAGATCTCCCATAGAATAACATAGGAACCAGAGAGTTTATCTCACTGGAGAAGTTATCTCCTCTTTATCACACCTTAGTACATCTCCCCCTGTAGTCTATAACTAAAGATCTCCCATAGAATAACATAGGAACTGGAGAGTTTATCTCACTGGAGAAGTTATCTCCTCTTTATCACACCTTAGTACATCTCCCCTGTAGTCTATAACTAAATCTCTCCCATAGAATAACATAGGAACTGGAGAGTTTATCTCACTGGAGAAGTTATCTCCTCTTTATCACACCTTAGTACATCTCCCCTGTAGTCTATAACTAAAGATCTCCCACAGAATAACATAGGAACTGGAGAGTTTATCTCACTGGAGAAGTTATCTCCTCTTTATCACACCTTAGTACATCTCCCCTATAGTCTGTAACTAAATATCTCCCATAGAATAACATAAGAACTGGAAAGTTTATCTCACTGGAGAAGTTATCTCCTCTTTATCACAACTCAGTACATCTCCCCCTGTAGTCTATAACTAAAGATCTCCCATAGAATAACATAGGAATGGAGAGTTTATCTCACTGGAGATGTTATCTCCTCTTTATCACACCTTAGTACATCTCCCCCTGTAGTCTATAACTAAATCTCTCCCATAGAATAACATAGGAATGGAGAGTTTATCTCACTGGAGAAGTTATCTCCTCTTTATCTCTCATTAGTTTATCACATTGGAGTGTTTACATCTCAGTGGATAGTGCATCTCTCCCTAGTTCTTCATTGTACATCCCTCCCGCTGTCTTCTTTATGTGCACAGTCCAAACTTGCATATTCTTGTATGCAAACCAGAACACACTGGGGTTTGACATCAACCCTTTGAGCGCCAGAGGTCTGTGCAACGCCTTGCTCTGCAGTGTATTGTACAGCCCTCTGGCACTCAGGTGGTTAATACAAATGCCACTCTCCCTTGCTCCTTTTGTTATAAATGGAATGGAATGTTCCAAGCAAACTTCAAAAAAGTAATAATTTAATGGAAAAGCAGAGACTGCTACAAGGTAATTTAATTCACTCCAATCTAGACTCGCTGCCAAATGTCCGAAAAAAAAACAAAATACGAAACCTCCCTGCCAAGGACTTTGGGTGCCCTCGGAGAACGTCTGGAAAATAAAGGACCATGAAGTGGAAAAAAAAACGAGAGGACAATCGTTATGCTGGTGGGGGAGAGGGCCCAGACTTAGAAAGGAAAGTTCACTTAATGGCTGATTGATTTAACATTTAGGAACAATGGTTACACTGAAGTGTCATTAGCATTTATTTCATTATTTAATGTCTTGGGATTAGAACAAGCGAGTCAGGGACAGAATGGAACGCAGGTTCATTTAGATAACTCTATTAAATTGGGCCTGTCGCCTTACGCTCAGCTTTCGTCGTTTTGAGAAATGAAACTTTATCGGTGGCACGCTGTGGCACGTTACGCTAATTCTTTTCTGTATTGGTTCAATATACAGAGCAAAACAATTGCACCGTAGGTGAAAAATAAAAGCATTTCAGTTTTTTAGACAGAGTTTTAACCCTTTGAGTGCCAAAGGAGTATGCAGCGCATTGCTTTGCAATGCGTTGCATACCCCTCTGGAACTCAAATTTTGAATGCTAGGGAGATATCTGACATGTTGCTTTGCAATGCATTTGAGGCCTCTCTAGAACTTGAAGGGTTAAAAATGCCATTTAAGTCCTAAGGGAGCTTTGGGAAGTGTATTTCTCCCCTGTTATTAAGTTGGTATGCTCCAGTGTTGTTATACATAAGGCCCACTGTGGTACGAATTAATATAGGTAAAGACTGTGCACTGAGCAGCAAATAAAGCAAATAGATACGTTTTGCCTTTACCCTTTAAAGACCAGAGTGGAGTGCAGTGGAGTAACAATAGGGGTCACAGGGGTCGCACCTGCGACCGGGCCCCGTCACTCCAGGGGCCCAGCACCTGCAACATGCTGAAGTCTGTGCCTTCTTTGGCACAGACCTCTATTAGCAGCTGAGATCCCTCTGTCTCTGGCACTCTAGTAATGCAGTGCGCTGGGAGAGGACATCTGCCAGTGGTCTGCATTACTGGAGAGAGGACCGCGCTGGAGCTGCTAATAGAGGTCTGAGCAGAAGCAAGCACAGACCTCTCCTGCAATGCCACTGGACCATCATGGAGGTAGGAGATGGACACTGGGGGGTCAGTAGGGGCAATGTCTGTGGAGGCAATGTGGAGATTGGGGCATTGTCTGTGGAGGCAATGTGGAGACTGGGGGCAATGTGGAGGTAATGTGGAGATCTGGGGCAATGTGGAGATTGGGGGAAATACAGAGGCGAACAATGGGGGGGCCAATGTGGTTGAGGGGCAGCATTGTGGTCGGGGGGGCCCATGGCAATTTTTGCACAAAGGCCCGGTGGCTTCTAGCTACGCCTCTGGTGAACAAATTAACATAAAGTAGCAATTAGAGTAAATTATCACACTGCGCCACCAAAACATAATTGTTCGTTTCTCAAAACCAATTTGTTTTCCAGGAAAAATAGCGGATTTCAATTCTGTAAAATGCAAATTAAACTTGTCTTAACCCTTTAAATGCCAGAGGGGTGCACAACGATTTGCAATGCGTAGCATACCCTCTGGTGCTCAAAAGTTTAAGGTAATAATACCAAATTAACCCCTTACCACCCGAGGACGTACATGTACGTCCCGGAAGTCATTTAATAAAATGAAGAAAAAAAGTTTGGCGGATGTTAAGTGCCAGCCGCTTGCATGTGCGGCCAGTCACTAAGGGGTTAAAGATATAGTAATGGCTGCTTTTATCAACGTTTAATATTATAGATATTAAAAAAATAAATGAATTGATGTATGTCCCGTCTCTCAAACCTGTATAGTTTGAGAGATATCTGCTTCTAAAGTCCCCCCTCTCCCTGCCAAGCCAAGGGAGGATTCAGATTAATGCTACTTTAATATAGGTGTGAGATCCCCTTTAAGCAGATACCCTCTCTATCTACTGGGAAATCTTAGCCGGGATTGTGAAAAATCCATTAGAGATGTTCTGGTATTTTCAGTGTAATGCATTCCGACAACTGAAATATTTACTGCAGCATAAGATGCACCAAGGATTAAATGGATAGTAATGGGTAATATGGAGAAAAATAGAAAATGTAGGCTTTATCTCTTGAGTAAAACAAGGGTACTCACACTGCTAAGAGATTTTTACTAAAAAGTTATTGCAGCTCAAACTCAAACTTTTTAGGTGAAGTATCTCAGTGGCCTGACATTTTATAATGGGTCTATTGCTAAATGATAGATCTGGTTAGTTTACGATAAATCTCCCTAGGATGGAATAGGATTACCACCACTGTCAAATGTCAGGCCACTGTACCTACAAAAGTCATGTTTGAGATGCAATAACTTTGGTATTAAACACATCTTAACAATTTGCGTACTCTAATTTTACAGGAGGATAAACCCAATGATATATATTCTTCTGCGTATTAAGTGCTATTGTCCGTTTAAAGGTGATAAGGTAGTTTCCTAACACCATAAGAGCTCGTATGCGTTTTTCTAAGGTGCAGTTTAACTGCTTTTTATCAATCTGCTACCAATTTGGGGTAGGAATGGCTCAGTGTGTTAGTTCAAGAACGATGCAGAAGCACTCCAGAAGCAATCAGGCGTAGATATATTAAAAAAAAAAAAAAAAAGTTGACTTTATTCCAAAAAAGTTAAAAAATGGTATGAAGATATACCCAGACAACAGGACAATAAGGCATATAGACAGGACCTATATAGTCTAACTCGTTGTGTGCTTTAAATAATGCTTACTCATGAGTAAGTGCTATTTAAAGTGCAAAACGCGTTAGACTATGTAGGTCCTGTCTATATGCCTTATTGTCTTGCTGTCTGGGTATATCTTCATGTCATTTTTTAACTTTTTTGGAATAAAGTCAATATATTTTTTTTTAATATATCTATGCCTGATTGGTTCTGGAGTGCCGTCCAAATCTTTCTTGGAATACCTGTATGTGTGCAGGTTTGGAGAACCTGCGGTGGCAGAGCACCCATGGGATTTGGTGAGTCCACCTTTTACATGCTGAAATTTATATGGATGAATTACCTGACGCTGGATTACTGCTAGCATTGTGGCACTGAATCTTGATATGTATCAGTGTTTTAGTTGATTGGCTGTGAAACAAGGAAGCCTGGTTCTATTCTTGTATCAGTTCCTTGTGACCTTGGAAATGTCACTTTATTTCCCTGTACCTCAGGTACTCAACATTAGATGGAAATCACTATGCCTGAATATTCTATGTACAGAGCTGAATACAAATTAGTGGTACTCTCTAAGACTAAAGAGATTATTATCGGATTAGATGTCATAAAACATCATTGTAACCAGTTAAAGAGCTTTTGCAGGGTACCCACCTGGTGTAGTTCAGGTAGGGTTGCCACTTTTTCTTCAAAAAAATACCGGCCATGGCATTCCCTCCGTAGACTTAACATTGGACAAAAGACAATTTTTTACCAGCCTGACGGTAAAATACCAGCTAGGTGGCAAATCTAAGTTCAGTAAGTAGTATGTTTGTGTACCCCCCTGGGCTAGTGAAAGACTCCACCAGATAGGTGAAGCCAGTGTGTCCAGCACAGATATATATATATTGGCCTGTGTTAGAGGGCTTTTGGTCCTGCAGAAGAGGAGCATGTGCTCTGGTGAGGTGTCTCAAGTCAAGAGGGAGGTAAAGTCCCTATGCCTGGGGCTGCAGAACAGTGCACGTGGGGCAAATGACCAGGCACCCCTGGGCAGGCTTGGGTGAATTTCCTGGAAGGTGCTGAATCAAACTGCTCCATGGGAGAGATGTAGTCTTCAGAAAATAGAGAGTTCCCTAGTAAGGTGAAGGGAAGAAGGGGTTGAGACAGCATCCTGCATGATAATTTGTGTGACATGTTACAACTGAATAAAGTTATTGTTCTGATGGAAAATTCTGGTGCCCATCTGAGATTATGATATGCACCACATCCACACTGATCCAGCAAGGAAAATGCTCTGGAGAGTGAGTGTGGACAAAGCTAGAATGAATATAAGTGATGTGGACATATGAAAAAGGAACCATCCAGAGTCAGACAGAGATATTTTAGGACACTAACCCCCCCAACAGAAATGAGCTATGGAGCACATAGAGACCTGTGTCTGTTTTGCTAAAAGAAAGATTAAATAGGTTGAAAAACAAGTGCGACATCATGTGCTTGAATTTAGTCTGTTCTAATAAACGAAATAACCACTCTAGTCAATGCGTGGAAGGCACATTGTGTGATTTCAGGTTAGAATGTATTATTATGCAGCACATTTTTAAACTCTTTTCAGCATTAACAGAATTAAAGCGAGCAAATAAAGGTTCAGAATTTCCATACGTGTGCACCCATCCCAAGGTCAGCTTGAGATATAATAAAGGATTTGTTCAGGATGATTCTAGAATAAAATGCAATACATTCTATGTAGCGGGTGGGTTCGTTAACAATAACCTACAATTCTGGTAGGTCCCACTTGTCATAAAAAAAGTCCCACTGGTAGAATGAACATTAAAATCCTACAAATAGAATGACAGTAGAATGAACCGAATGAACAATACACTTTATAATTAATATATTTTCACTCTGAAAAAAATGGATTTGAAATTTGATTAATTGTCTGAAACATACTGGTATAAGAATGAGTGAGTCTTGGTCTTACATTGAACAAGGAAGAAATACAGATGTAGATTACATATTTTTCCCTCCCGTTATATCAAACTGCTGGTGATTTCTTGAAACGATTACTGAATAGTGTTGAGCGAGCATGCTCGGCCGATGCTCGGATCGGCTCGAGCATCGCTCTGCTCGGCACATGGCGGTACTCGTACGAGTACCGCATGTGCTCGCCCGCCATGTTCGGGTCTCCTCCCCGCACGTTTTGCGGCTGCTGCGCAGCCAATAAACGTGCAGGGAGGCTCTGACATCGGTGTAATGCCAGCAGCCATGTTGGCTGCTGGCATTACACTGATTGGCTGGCCAGAACCCGTGGTCGGGTGCTGTATAGCACCTGACCATCGAGTTCGGCTCAGTCTGAGCCAGGGAGAGCTGAGGATAGGAAGGGAAAGGCAGTGTAGGGAGGAAAAAAACAAAAATTGTGAAAAAAAAGAACCAAAAGTCCTTTTTAGGACTACTGTGTGTGGGGGCAGCAGGTTATTTTGTGTGTGGGGAAAAAAAAAAAAAAAAAAAAAAAAAAAAATATTCTGTTTAGTGTGAAAAGTTGCAGATTAGAGCACATTCTGTTTAGTGTGCACAGTTGCAGATTAGAGCACATTCTGTTTAGTGTGCAAAGTTGCAGATTAGAGCACATTCTGTTTAGTGTGCAAAGTTGCAGATTAGAGCACATTCTGTTAAGAATTCAAACTAAAATATCAAAGTCACATATTCCATTCAGTGTGCGTCGCCGCAGTTTAGCAGCACATTCTGTGTACTGTGCAGAGTTGCAGAATAGGAAGAAATACTGTTAAGTCTTCAAACTAAAATATCAAAGTCACATATTCCATTCAGTGTGCTTCGCCGCAGTTTAGCAGCACATTCTGTGTACTGTGCAGAGTTGCAGAATAGGAAGAAATACTGTTAAGTTTTCAAACTCAAATATTAAAGTCACATATTCCATTCAGTGTGCTTCGCCGCAGTTTAGCAGCACATTCTGTGTACTGTGCAGAGTTGCAGAATAGGAAGAAATACTGTTAAGTTTTCAAACTCAAATATTAAAGTCACATATTCCATTCAGTGTGCTTCGCCGCAGTTTAGAAGCACATTCTGTGTACTCTGCAGAGTTGCAGAATAGTAAGAAATAGTGTTAAGTTTTCAAACTCAAATATCAAAGTCACATATTCCATTCAGTGTGTATCACCGCCGTTTAGCAGCCTATTCTGTGTACTCTGCACAGTTGCAGAATAGTAAGAAATACTGTTAAGTTTTCAAACTCAAATATTAAAGTCACATATTCCATTCAGTGTGTTTCACCGCCGTTTAGCAGCCTATTCTGTGTACTCTGCACAGTTGCAGAATAGTAAGAAATACTGTTAAGTTTTCAAACTCAAATATTAAAGTCACATATTCCATTCAGTGTGTTTCACCGCCGTTTAGCAGCCTATTCTGTGTACTCTGCAGAGTTGCAGAATAGTATGAAATAGTGTTAAGTTTTCAAACTCAAATATCAAAGTCACATATTCCATTCAGTGTGTATCACCGCCGTTTAGCAGCCTATTCTGTGTACTCTGCACAGTTGCAGAATAGTAAGAAATACTATTAAGTTTTCAAACTCAAATATTAAAGTCACATATTCCATTCAGTGTGTTTCACCGCCGTTTAGCAGCCTATTCTGTGTACTCTGCAGAGTTGCAGAATAGTAAGAAATAGTGTTAAGTTTTCAAACTCAAATATTAAAGTCACATATTCCATTCAGTGTGTTTCACCGCCGTTTAGCAGCCTATTCTGTGTACTCTGCACAGTTGCAGAATAGTAAGAAATACTGTTAAGTTTTCAAACTCAAATATTAAAGTCACATATTCCATTCAGTGTGTTTCACCGCCGTTTAGCAGCCTATTCTGTGTACTCTGCACAGTTGCAGAATAGTAAGAAATACTGTTAAGTTTTCAAACTCAAATATTAAAGTCACATATTCCATTCAGTGTGTATCACCGCCGTTTAGCAGCCTATTCTGTGTACTCTGCACAGTTGCAGAATAGTAAGAAATACTGTTAAGTTTTCAAACTCAAATATTAAAGTCACATATTCCATTCAGTGTGTTTCACCGCCGTTTAGCAGCCTATTCTGTGTACTCTGCACAGTTGCAGAATAGTAAGAAATACTGTTAAGTTTTCAAACTCAAATATTAAAGTCACATATTCCATTCAGTGTGTATCACCGCCGTTTAGCAGCCTATTCTGTGTACTCTGCACAGTTGCAGAATAGTAAGAAATACTGTTAAGTTTTCAAACTCAAATATTAAAGTCACTTATTCCATTCAGTGTGTGTCACCGCAGTTTAGCAGCCTATTCTGTGTACTCTGCACAGTTGCAGAATAGGAAGAAATACTGTTAAGTTTTCAAACTCAAATATTAAAGTCACTTATTCCATTCAGTGTGTGTCACCGCAGTTTAGCAGCCTATTCTGTGTACTCTGCAGAGTTGCAGAATAGTAAGAAATACTGTTAAGTTTTCAAACTCAAATATTAAAGTCACATATTCCATTCAGTGTGTATCACCGCCGTTTAGCAGCCTATTCTGTGTACTCTGCACAGTTGCAGAATAGTAAGAAATACTGTTAAGTTTTCAAACTCAAATATTAAAGTCACTTATTC
Organism: Rhinophrynus dorsalis; assembly: GCA_037306005.1. Taxonomy (NCBI): domain Eukaryota; kingdom Metazoa; phylum Chordata; class Amphibia; order Anura; family Rhinophrynidae; genus Rhinophrynus; species Rhinophrynus dorsalis. Next base: position 22,951,175 of record CM074719.1, read on the forward strand.
CATTCAGTGTGTGTCACCGCAGTTTAGCAGCCTATTCTGTGTACTCTGCACAGTTGCAGAATAGGAAGAAATACTGTTAAGTTTTCAAACTCAAATATTAAAGTCACTTATTCCATTCAGTGTGTGTCACCGCAGTTTAGCAGCCTATTCTGTGTACTCTGCAGAGTTGCAGAATAGTAAGAAATACTGTTAAGTTTTCAAACTCAAATATTAAAGTCACATATTCTGTGTAAGATGAAGAAGGCGGGTAAAAAGGGACGGGGAAGTGGACGTGATCCTGAAAGTTCAGGGCGCGGGTCAGGACGCGGAGAAACTGTGCCTGGTGCCAGAGCACAAGAAAGAAAGACATCCACCATACCTAGCTTCATGTGTAATTTTACAGGGCGTCGCAGGACATCACTCTCGAGGTCCGACCACTGCGAACAGGTGGTCGGTTGGATGACAGCTGATACTGCTTCCAGTCGGTTAAGCACCACCCTGTCTTCCACCAAGTCCACTCTCAGTAGCCAAGAGTCTGATCAAAATAATCCTCACTCTGATCATCCTTCCTCCCACCATACACGGTCTGGTCAAAGAAGTGATCCCATACTGGGATATAGTGAGGAGCTCGTCTCATCACCAATCCTTCATTTGACCCTCTCTCCAAGCACGCTTGCAGAGGAACATGACATCTTGTGCCCTGATTCACAACCTCTAGAGGCTACCCAATCACAAGAAGATGACAGATGTGAACGGCATTTAAGGTCAAAGGAAGTAGTGGATGATGATGATGATGATGAGACACAGTTGCCATTAAATCAACCACTATTTCCGTCTCAAGACCTTGTTGAGGAGAATGTTATACAGTTGTCAATGACTGAGTATGTGGTGGGATCAAGACTTGAGGAGGATGATCAGAGTGAGGAAGTGGAGGAGGACTTGGTGGACGATGAGGTGACTGACCCCACCTGGGAAGGTGTAGAGCCGAGCGATGTCAGCAGTCCTGAGGGTGAGCCATCTGCAGCACCGCAACAGGCTGGAAGAGGCAGTGGTGTGGCTACAGAAAGAAGGCGGACCGCACCAAACCGGCCCGCAAATGTTCCACGGAGCACCCCCTTGCGTAAATCTACCTTGCCAAAGGGTAGGTGTTCCGCGGTATGGCGTTTTTTTAAGGAAAGTGCGGACGACAAAAGAATTGTAGTTTGCAACCTGTGCCACACCAGAATGAGCCGAGGCATGAACACTAGAAACCTCACCACCACCAGCATGATCCGACACATGGCATCCAAGCACCGTAGTAAGTGGGAGGAACGCCTGGATCGCCCATCTGTGTCTGCAGGCCACACCACTGCCTCCTCTTCCCCTGTTTTCGGTGCCGGCCAATCGCCTGTCGAAGGCGCAGGCCCGCATACCTCCCGCCCTGCACCTGTACCATCTGAAGAACCATCAGCGACCACATCCACTTCCCTGTCCCAGCACAGCGTCCAAATGTCGTTACCCCAGGCATTTGAGCGCAAGAGAAAGTACCCAGCCACCCACCCACAGGCCATAGCACTAACCTCACACCTTTCCAAATTACTGGCCATCGAAATGCTGCCATTTAGGCTTGTGGACACTGAGTCCTTCCGCAGCCTGATGGCAGCAGCTGTCCCTCGGTACGCGGTCCCCAGCCGCCACTACTTTTCCCGGTGTGCCATCCCCGCATTACACCACCATGTGTCCCGTAACATCACCCGTGCCCTGACCAACGCAGTTACTGGGAAGGTCCACTTAACGACTGACACATGGACAAGTGCTTGTGGCCAGGGACGCTACATTTCCCTGACGGCACACTGGGTGAATGTCGTGGAGGCTGGGAGCGACTCGGACCCTGGGATGGCACGGGTGCTACCCACGCCGAGGATTGCGGGCCCTACCTCCATCAGGGTTTCCACCAGCACCTACGTTATTGGCTCCTCCTCCTCCGTTTCCACCTCCGAATTCTCTACACGCAGCGCCACTCCCCCATCAGCCAGTAGCTGGAAGCAGTGTAGCACTGCAGTGGGGAAGCGTCAACAGGCCGTGCTGAAGCTGATCTGCCTTGGGGACAAACAGCACACGGCCTCAGAGCTGTTGCAGGGGATTAGTCACCAGACCGAGCAGTGGCTCTCGCCACTCAACCTGCAACCAGGCATGGTTGTGTGTGATAATGGGCGTAACTTGGTGGCGGCTTTGGAGCTCGGCAAGCTCACACACGTACCATGCCTAGCGCATGTATTTAATTTAGTGGTGCAGCGATTTCTAAAAACCTACCCCAATGTGCATGATCTCTTGACCAAGGTGCGCCGCGTGTGTGCACATTTCCGTAAGTCATCAACAGCTTCAGCCGGCCTGTTGAAGCTGCAGCAGCGCTTACAATTGCCAGCTCACCGGCTGCTGTGTGACGTGAGCACGCGCTGGAACTCCACCTTCCACATGTTGGCCCGGCTTTGTGAGCAGCAGAGGGCAGTAGTGGAGTACCAGCTGTTACACGGTCGTCGCCTCTCCGTTCAACTTCCTGTAATCAGAAGTGAGGAGTGGGAATGGATGTCAGACCTCTGCGAGGTTTTACGCAATTTTGAGGAATCGACACAGATGGTGAGCGGCGATAACGCTATTATCAGTGTAACCATCCCACTTCTGTGTCTACTGAAACGCTCGCTGCTCACAATTAAAACCGACGCTTTGCATGTGGAAGAGGTGGAAATGGGGGAGGAAGAGCTTACACAAGGTGATAGCCAGAGCACCCTCACTTCGTCTTCTCAGCGACAATTGGAGGAGGCGGAGGAGGAAGAGGAGGAGGAGGAGGAGGAGGAAGACACGGTTGCCTCCGCTACAGAGGGTAGCCATGGAACTTTAGTTCCATCTCTTCAGCGTGGGTGGGCAGAAGAGGAGGAAGAGGATGAGGAGATTGAGAGTCATCCTCCTGGTGAGGACAGCGAAATCTTGACTGTTGGTACTCTGGCACACATGGCTGACTTTATGTTAGGCTGCCTTTCCCGTGACCCACGCGTTATACGCATTTTAAACAACACGGATTACTGGGTGTTCACCCTTCTGGACCCCCGCTACAAAGAGAATTTCTCATCTCTCATTCCTCCGGTGGAGAGGACAAGCAAAATGGTGCAATACCAGAAGGTTCTTGTCGAAAAATTGCTCCAAAATTTTCCATCTGACAACGCTGGCGGCAGAGTACGTGCTACCTTGGCCAACCGAGAAGGGGAGAAAAGGGGAGCACACAGCAGTTCCGAGAAAGGCAGGGCAACACTCTCCAAGGCGTGGGACACCTTCATGACACCCCGCCAGCACCCTCACCCTGATGCGCAGCCTAGTGTCACAAGGAGGGAAAAGTTTTGGAAGATGGTGAAGGAGTACGTAGCAGACCGTGTCAGCGTCCTCAATGATCCCTCTGTGCCTTACAACTACTGGGTGTCCAAGCTGGACACGTGGTATGAACTGGCACTCTACGCCTTGGAGGTGCTGGCCTGCCCTGCCGCCAGCGTTCTGTCTGAGCGGGTATTTAGTGCTGCTGGTGGCATCATAACAGATAAGCGTATCCGCCTTTCCACCGACAATGCTGATAGGTTGACACTTATAAAAATGAACAAGGCCTGGATTTCCCCTGACTTCTCCACTCCACTGGAGGAAAGCCCCGGGGGAACATAAACTCACTTTATATATGTTATTTAAAATGATGGGAATACTCAGTATTCCCATTCACCCCTTCCACCCAAAAAACGGGTATATGGTTGACTCTTAATCTTCTCATCCTCCTCCTCCTCTTCCATATGCCCTGTGCTATAATTTTTATATAGGGCCAGCTCACCAGCGGGCCCTGTGATATAATTTTTATATAGGGCCAGCTCACCAGCGGGCCCTGTGATATAATTTTTATATAGGGTCAGCTCACCAGCGGGCCCTGTTTGCCAATTTTTATATAGGTCAGCTCACCAGCGGGCCTTCTCATATAATGTTTTATTGGGTCAGCTCTCTAGCGGGCCCTCTCATATAATGTTTTATAGCGTCAGCTCACTAGCGGGCCTTCGCATATAATGTTTAGGATGGTCAGCTCTGCAGCAGACCCTCACCCATAATGTTTTAGATGGTCAGCTCAGCGCACGTTTCCCTCTTAATCATGGCCTCAGTTCAATAAAATCAAGGAAATTTTTGGGAGAATTTGCCTCTGTGCACGTTTCCCTCTTAATCATGGCCTCAGTTCTGAAAATCAAGGAAATTTTTGGGAGAATTTGCCTCTGTGCACGTTTCCCTCTTAATCATGGCCTCAGTTCTGAAAATCAAGGAAATTTTTGGGAGAATTTGCCTCTGCGCACGTTTCCCTCTTAATCATGGCCTCAGTTCTGAAAATCAAGGAAATTTTTGGGAGAATTTGCCTCTGCGCACGTTTCCCTCTTAATCATGGCCTCAGTTCTTAAAATCAAGGAAATTTTTGGGAGAATTTGCCTCTGCGCACGTTTCCCTCTTAATCATGGCCTCACTTCCGAAAATCAAGGACATTTTTGGGATAATTTGCAGATGATATACAAGTAAATATACAGCAAATATTGTTTGGTAACAATTTTTCGCCTAAAGTCGTTTTTATTTTCCTTTTTGTGTGTTTTATGGTCAGTCTGTAAAAATGGCGTACTACGGGCGAAAGATCGTTCCCAGCAGCGATGTTGGAGTCCAAGATGCATCCAGACATCCTCCCTATGCTGTCCCTGAACCATTTCTGTAGTGTTTCCATCTTTTTCTGCCCTTTTCCTATGGACCAGGCACCCTCCCCTCATCAGAGCAGGGGGTGCCTGGTGTAATGCTCGAGTCCTCCCATTGACTTCAATGGGGCTCGGGTGCTCGGCCGAGCACTCGAGCCTCAGGGGGTGCTCGGTCAGAGCACCCGAACACCCGAGCATTGGGGTGCTCGCTCATCACTATTACTGAACAATGTGGGGTAAATATACAAATTTGCCTGATCCACTAGTGCTAGCCTGTGAAGTTGTTCTTCTGGGTATGAACTACAGCAAAAGTGGTAAATTGTTGGACCTCCAACTCTTGGGGTCTACAATTACCATCATGCCCAACCAAGCATCTGGCAAAATTGCTTGTACACTGCCCCATGTCCTCACCTTGGTTCAAGCAGTGTTACAGGGAGGAATTTTGATATAAATAGCTTAGTAAATTGATCCTATGCAGATGTATGGCCTAATCAATAACAGCCCATGATAAGTGGGGAATCGTTCTTGTAAATTCACCCCAGTATTTCTACAAAAGCAGCTGCTTCACCAATTAGTCCGAAAACGTTAACCTGAAACATTTTGCAAAACCAGGTGTTTTGTTTCTCATTTTATTTTCCATTCCAACGAATAAGAATAGTGGAAATGTTAATGTCCGGGAAAACAGACCAAACAGGTTGACATACTCTCAAAATCATCCAATTCTAGAATCTCTGAGTGTCAGAGGGTTACGCAAAGCAATGCAAAGCATTGGCATTGAAAGGGTTAAACAGCTGGATTATGTTTCTAGTTACAGGACTGGTGCCAGAGGCGTAACTAGAAGCCACCGGGCCCTGGTGCAAAAATTGTCATGCCCCCCCTGACCACATTGTCCCCCACTGGCCATCTCCAAATTGCCCCCAATGTCCATCTCCACAATACCCCCATTGACCCCCAATGTCCAACTCCACATTGCCTCCAATGTCCAGATCCACACTGCCCACAAAGTCCAGCTCCATATTGCCCCAAATGCATTTCCACATTGCCCCCAGTGTCCACCGCCATGCTGCCAGCACAATTACCCCCGATGTCCAGCTTCTACCTGGTGGTCCAGTGGTGTTGCAGGAGAGGTCTGTGCCGCCTTCTGCACAGACCTCTATTAGCAGCTGGAGCTCCCGCATGGTTCTCTCGCCAGTAACCCAGAGCGCTAGGAGATGAAGTATTACTAGAATGTCGGGACAGAGAGGGAGCTTAGATTCTAATAGAGGTCTGTGCCGAAGAAGGCACAGACCTCAGGTTGCAGCTGCCGGGCAGGGGGATCGCAGGGATGGCCGCTCAGTTGCTACCCCTGAGATCCCTATTGTTACGCCATTGACTGGAGCTTCTCCCTCTATCTTTCCAATGCGTAGATTTTTTCTGAATTAATTTGGCCAGAGATTGATTTTTTTTACAATGTTAACTGATACACAAAAGGGGTTATGCACTAAGCCGTGATAAAAAGGTGATAAAGTGGAGATGACTTCTCCAGTGATATCACTTTTTCTTTGGAGTCTATGCCCTAAGATTTCTCTTACTTTAGAGATGTTAGTGCATAGGCTCCATAGAACAATATTGGAACTGGAGAAGTGATAAACTGGAGGGGGGTCATCTCCACATTGTTATCACTTCTTTATCACACCTTAGTGCGTAACCCCTAAAGCGTTCAGCAGAAGTTTTGCTCATCTCTAGTAATGATACCTTGGAATCATTATGTACAATCTATTAACCCTTTGAGTGCCAGAGAGGTACGCAACATAAAGATATAGCTGAAAAAATCTTAGTGCATATGCTCCATAGAATAACATAGGAAATGGAGAAGTGACATCACTAGAGAAGTTATCTCTACTTTATCACCTCATTATCAGGGGAGGGCTGGCCTGGGGGGGCAGGGGGGCAATTGCCCCCTGGGCTGGTCATATGTTTGGGCTGGTAGGCTACTGCATCTCACTAAATGTCCCGATTGCTGCTGTAAATCAAGCTACACTAGTGATACCACAGAGCTTACAATCCAAATGGAGCTACACTAGTAGCATAAACCATTTCTCTTGTAAGCTCTATAGTATCACTAGGTAAGCTTTACTTAAATTGTAAGCTTTGCAGTGGCGCACTAGTGTAGCCCCATTTCAACTGCAAGCTATATGGTATCACGTGACTTACGTCACAACATTAATGCCAATTTTAAAATTAACAAAAGGGGGTGGGCTGGAACAGTGGCCTTGAATGATAATAGAAATGGGCCACTTGATTGTATTTGCCCCCCAGGCCACAAATTGCCAACCCTCCCCTGCTCATTATCACCGCTTAGTGAATTTCCCCCCTTGCCTTATAGCAAAAATAAGATTGATTTTAAGCATTACTATAATGTTATATTCAATTTTTTTTTTTAATCTCTCTGTATTTCTGCCAGTGAAACAGTTAAACAGATATCTCTAAGTACAAATGAGGTCTCGCACAAGCTCAATGGCCTTTAAAATCATGCACTGCATCTTGGCCTTAACTTAGCCACATGATTTGCATCTGAATTCCGCTATTGGAGCCTCGGCCTTTTAAAAAAGTCGCTCTTGAAATGGCAAAGGTTAAGTGTCAGGGACCTAGGCAAACGGTGGACGAAGAAAACTGTTTCTAATGAGGAGCCATCAGATAATGTGCAAGATCTGAAATGCATATTAACAATAAAAAGCACGGGTCAGTCACAGTCTATGAAACTAACGAAGGAACAACCAAATGAGGTCTCGCTCCAAAGATTAAGACTCTTTAAGGTGGAATTGCTACCTGCATAGCTATTTAGTCTCATTAAGTGTAGCTATTTAAACTGCCCATATGTTATTTTTTTTATTTTACAGTCAATCGTATTGCTTCACAGTTATTTGATTTAGTTGTAATGGAATCTGATCTCAGCAGAGCCTTGTTCTCTGATCTGTCAGATAAAGCTGCGTAATTAATTACTCACATATCCAGAAACTATTTATCTCTCTCTGACTTCTTAGTTAAGGGATAGAATTAATTGATAAGGAGGCAGCTCCCAATTACCATAAAATCTCAGGTATAATACGCACCTGTGTATAATACGCAGGTGTATATTATGCCCGAGATTTTAGGGGAAAACAAGAGTGCCTATGTATAATACACATCCTTGTTTTCCCCTCTTAAGAAAAAAAAATGAAGTCTTCTAGATCCCCTCCCTCCCCCAGAGCTATCCACTGCTAAAATACCATTTACTTATGTCAAAGTTCAAGTCCCCGCATTTTCCCCATTAGCAGGAAACATATAACCCATGTCAATATTCCCTGGGGGCGGCATGCTTCCATTCGCCGCCCGCCTCCTTCCGGTTATGGAATTGCCCTGTGAGGACCTTCAGATCCTCACAGGGCATTACCATTGGCTGGACCCAGTAGGTCCTGAAGGAAGCGGGCGGCGAATGGAAGCATGCCGCATGCAGGGAATATTGACATTGGTTATATGTTGCCTGCTAATGGGGAAAATGCGGGGAATTGAACTTTGAAGTAAGTAAATGGTATTTTGGCAGCAGATAGCACCGGGAGAGGGAGGGAAGGCATCTGGTCGGCTTAGTTTTTTTTTTAATAAAAAACTCTTATGTATAATACGCACCCCCCACTTCACATAAGGTGAAGTGGGGTAAAACTGTGCGTATTATACTCGAGATTTTAGGGTAGTGGAGAACTTGGAAAGGTGACAGGTCCTCTTAAATTAAGGATGTGTTAAACTGGCCACATTCAGGGGTCTCCTACATCAACAATTCTGGAAAAATTATGTAAAGGATTCGAGATACACTCTTATGTTGAAAAGAAAAAGTGGAACATTTTAAGAGTAAACCACTTTTACCATAGGAGACAAATACAAATTTCCATTGATTTAAATGTGTGTTGTAAGCCCTTAAATGGTAGAGAAGTCTTTAACGCATTGCGACGCATTGAGACGGGATAGGGCAGAGGGTGTGGATGGTGTAACAAGAAGGGCGTTGTGTTCTGAGAGAAGGAGGCGGCCTGGAACATAAGAAGAGGTGAAGGAAGATACGTAAGGGGGGAAGAGGCAGTGTGGAGAGCATTGGCGACCTCTCTGGCATTCAAGGTGTTAAAAAGCTCTCTTCTATAAAACTGGAGTTACAAAACAAGTGTCTGTTGAATCGTCTCAAAGCGACATAATGATATGTATAAATGTTTAGCAACATTTTCACTAAGTGCTAACTCCAGTCAGTCGACGTTTTCATTTTTGTCCCCTATCCTGACCCGAACTGTAACACTGTATTCAGCACTTGGCCCTTATGTTTTCTGAATGTCTCCCATTACCACTTTAGATTGTAAGCTTTTGGGCAGGGACCTCACTTCCAGTGTTTCACTTTGCAAAGCACTTGTCATCTGTATTTTCTAAAACCTTAAATTGTAAAGTACTGTGTTGGCGTTAAAGGGATAGTAATACTTAATAATTACTAATCCCTATATTAAAGTCATATTAAAAAATAAATGTATTGCCCCCAGTGTCATCTCTCAAACCTTTATGGTTTGAGAGATAATCGTTCTTAAAGTTGCCCTCCCCCGGCCGCACACGCACGGTGCGGTCACTCAAAGGGATAGTAATGTTTCATAATAAAAGCAGCTCTAATTAATCATCATAGTATTTGGAATTTGGAGACTGTTATTTCAATTCTGTCAGAGTTGTAGTTCAAGAGTAATTCAATGATAAAGTATCCCCCTCCCGCCCCTTTTACTGATGTAACACTGTTCAGCCAGATCAGAAGGGAGGTGCCCAGGTAGATTGCAGAGAGGGACAATCTTCAATTAAGATAAGGGAAAAACCTGGAAAACTTGTCAAGGGGGGCAGGGCTTTCATTGTTCTCATAGGAAGAAGATTGTCCCCTGCTGTTATCTGTCTGGTCTATGGACTGGATTCCACATCTGAGAAGAGATGGCTTACACTAGGTAAAAGGGGCGGTAGGGGAAACTTTGCTTGTGAATATCTCTCAAACCATAAAGGTTTGAGAGATAAGACTTATATCGTTCTTCATGTTTTTTTAATGCATACAAAATAAAATAAAGATAAAATGAAGTATTACTATCCCTTTAAGGACCATGGAGCATTTTTTTTACCCATTAGATTCCCGACTCCCCGAATGGCATGCAGCTGCGCAGGGAACCCGGAATTCCATGACAGTCCTGGTACGTCAGGGGTCGTTCAGTCGATTTTACCCATGACGTACCAGGACCGTCAAGGGTCATTAAGGGGTTAAGTATTCCGTTTTAGCAATGACTGAAAAATACATTTTGCTGTATAGATAAATGATAGCAAGCAATTCTGGATAATATAACATAAAGCCTTTGACCTTTAAATATAATGTTCTCTTATGCTTTATCAACATTTCTATGGACAAATACTGCAAAAAATTAACATTCTAAGTAAGAATTAGGATTCTTAAATATAAAAATAATACATTTCTGAAATAGCAAAACCAAAAAATTAAGCAACAAAGTTTGCCCAAGAGAATGACAGATTTTATACTGAAATTAAGGCTAATTATAATTATTACTTAAAGTTGTAATTGTGTATAGCACTTAACTTTTTTTTTCCGGCGGTAAAGACATGTCATAAAAAATTGTGATTAAAATTAAAGCAATTAGAATTAGTTAACTTCAACGAGAAATCTAGTACAGCAGAAATAACTGGGCTCATTTAGAGATCTCGGTAGAATTGTGCAGTGGGATGTTATCACTCTGCACTTGTGGTCTCAATTTGCAGTAAAATGCTTATTATTTAGGACGTTCAGCCTTTTTGTACCCAGGTGTCAATGTGTTTATCGGATTGCTTTTATCATCCTTCCTAAGGGCTATGCACATCTGCAAGTAATGGGAATTTAAACGTAACATAAACTCTATTTGTTAAAAGATGGACAGTACAAATAATTATTGCACAAAGATAGAAGAGTTTATAATAAACAAACCCTCTATACAGCTAAGAAAATTAAATTCCATACTGTGTCAGAAATATACAGATATCACTAGCTGTCTCAGAAGTACCTCCAAATTTACTACAATTGATTTAAAAAAAAAAAGACACAATAAGGTATATCTATATTTATCTGTATATATATATATATATATATGTATATATATATATATATATATATATATCCTATCATGGGAGGATTGTCCTATCGGGGGATCGGGCATCCCCCAGTGGGCCGCTATATCGGCTCACTTTTAAAAAGTTGCGATCCACTTTGTCTTGAGTGCAGACTCTCGCTCTCCCCCTCCGGTGCTTGCTGAAAGAACTGCAATTAAAATACAAGTGCTGTACAGCGCTGGCCATCTCTCTCCCCCTCCGCTCCACTTTGTCTTGAGTGCAGAATGAGGGCACTAAAGGAAGTTAGCGGAGGAGAGATGTGCGGTTCTGTACAGCGCTTGTAATTTATCTGCAATTCTTTCAGTGCGCACCGGAGGGGGTAGGGTTGCCCGGGCTGGTATTCCCCTACAATTCACCCCTGTATCCTATAACATAAAGTGGTAGAATGCGTTGCTCACTGTGAGCCGTAACCGCACACGCGCAGTAGAGAGTCTGTACTGTGCATGTGTGGTTTTGCACACAGGGAATTTCGCTGTGAGCCGCCTGGAGCTCTCCACTAAGGATCAGTGCGTTCGGCGAGTCTCTACTGCTCGTGACTGCAGTCATGTGCAGTAGAGACTCGCCGAACGCGTTGCTCCGTTCTGGACAGCTCACGTCCTGTCTCTGCTCCCGGCTCCAGGGCAGCAGCCGGCTCAGCTGGGTGCACATTAGCCCGTGTATACGGGCTTCCATACTAGTATATATATATATATATATATATATATATACTATGTTTGGTATAAATACCAGACAAGAAGCGCACACTAGAGTCTAGATAAAAATTAAAAATGCTTTTTATTGTGTTATATCATCAACGTTTCGGCCCCCTCAGGGCCTTCTTGAGGAAGGTCTTGAGGGTGCCTAAACGTCGATGATATAACACAATAAAAAGCATTTTTTTATTTTTATCTAGACCCTAGTGTACACTTCTTGTCTGGTATTTATACCAAACATAGTCTATACATTTATTTGTACAGGCAGCACCGGGCAATTATTCCAAGTCACTATTTTCATTTGGGAGTGCACACTATTTTTCTATATATATATATCCCCCAAACATCTAATACTGGGAATAGTGGCACCCCTATACTCTGAGTACCAAGCCAGCAAAAATATAAATGTAAAACGAGCGACTAATTGCTGCTCTGCTAATATTCTGTCAGCGATCATAATAAAAGATAAAACAAGAAAACATAATTAAGGAAAGCTCAAGTACCTCTGAATAAAAATGACTTATTATACACAATAATAAAAAACAGAGATAGATGCCTCAATATGAAAAATCTCCTGTATATCAACAAAGTTCCATATAGTGCTATAGGTACCATATAGACACTATACAAATAAGTGTATAGATGTCACCTAGTATTGTGGTTTGATGTAGAGTTAAGATGGTCGATATACTGTCCTTAGATGTATGCGGTCAGGTGATAGTGTTGTTTAAAAGCAGGAATACTCTTTTCCCGTATATAAAGCTCAACAGTACCTTAATAATGTATAGCTGCTGTTGATTTCCTAGCAGGCAGTATGGACATACAGCAAAGGGTTGGCTCCACTCCCGTCTTCAATAAGACTGGCGTGGATATCGATCTCTTAAAGTGGATCTATCACATATAGAAAAGTAATGCTCATTAGGTAGAGCATTTAGCGAAAAAGTTAAACATGTTAGTCATTTTTGAAAAAAAAACGTTATCTGCCTCTGCTCCAGTCCCACTACCCAGTATCCTCCAATGACGGAGGCTTTCTTTCTGTAAGCTGGAGCGATCTCATTGGCAGAGATCAATATCTAACCAATGAGATCTCTCCAGCTTAGAGGAAGACATCCTCCGTCATCGGAGGATGCTGGGTAGTGGGATGGGAGCAGCCTCTGTGCGGCAAGCAGCTTGCCACAGCGGCAAGCGTAAGTAGGCTGCTGGGTACCTTTTAAATCTTAATTGTGCAGATAAAGGTTTTTTTTTTTAAAATGACTAATGATTAACTTTTTCGCTAAATGCTCTGACTAATGAGCATTACTTTTCTATATGTGATAGATCCACTTTAACTGCTGATACCTCCAGCAGACAGAGGTGTGCTAGCCAGCTTGATGATCTTGCAATGTGTTCCGCCTGTCTTGGCAATACAAAGTGAACTGGAAAGTCACTAATACTTCTCTCCTGTAATCGTTATAGTGGCGTGGGTCTGGGTTTTTGACTGCCGACGTCTCCATTGGGCAGAGGTATACTGATCAACTTAGTGACTTAAAAGTAGCAAATAACACCTCCCGTCTCGATATGACAGTAATTAATATAACTCCCAGATAACATAAATATTGGTGATGTAGACGGGATTTTAATTCCAACGCGTTTCATATCAAGATGATACTTCCTCAGGGACAGGAAACAAACCGGGAGTGGACCCACATCAATCCGGAATAATAGACATCCATATATATATAATCAGTATGTGATAATAGTTTTTTTACTGGTCTAACATTCAATCTTTAGGGCAACCTTTCGAGAGTAGCAAGTCAATCTACAGATCACACCAGTTTAAGGGATTTTATGATCCTTACACTGATGTGATGCTACTCGTAAAAAGCAATATATTATAAGCAGAAATCTATACACAAGACACTAGATGCATTTTGCATACTGCAAAACACATTATACGCAAAAAGCTATACAAAAAATGTGATACAGGCTACTCCTGTTTAAAGGGGTTGTAATGCTTCGTTTTATCTTTATTTTATTTTGTAGGCATTAAAAAACATGAAGAACAATATAAGTCTTATCTCTCAAACCTTTATGGTTTAAGAGATATTCGCAAGCAAAGTATCCCCCCCCTGTTCAGCCAGATCAGAAGGGAGGTGCCCATGTAGACTGCAGAGAGGGACAATCTTCAATTAAGATAAGGGAAAAAGCTGAAAAACTTGTCAAGGGGGGAAGGGCTTTCATTCTTTTCATACAAAGAAGATTGCCCCCTGCTGTTATCTGTCTGGTCTTACAACCAGATTCACATCTGAGAAGAGATGGCTTACACTAGGTAAAAGGGGCGGGAGGGGGAAACTCTGCTTGTGAATATCTCTTAAACCATAAAGGTTTGAGACATAAGACTTATATCATTCTTCATGTTTTTTTAATGCCTACAAAATAAAATAAAGTTAAAACGAAGTGTTACTATCCCTTTAAGACGTCTTCATAACACACTTCCTTTATAAAGCACTCTGTTCATTTAGTCATACATACATACAACTGCATGGGACTTGTGTTTTTTAATTTGTTTTATTAATCGCCTTGGGTAAAACCTTGCCAATATTGCTAGTATATATATAGGATATTGGTATGTAATGCATTACATATCATCTGTTGTACTTTCTGGGCTATTATAACAGGGGACATGCATCACAGACACTATGTTTATATCTTGATTAGGCTTATTCATTTTGTTAAATATGTATATATTTGTACTATTACTACTAAAGGTAGCAATGAGATAAGTGATGATATCTATTTATTAAAATTACCCTGGAGTGTGATCTGCTGTTGAAATAATAGGTAGATAGATAGATAGATAGATAGATAGATAGATAGATAGATATGAGGTAGATATTAGATAGATAGATATGAGATAGATAGATAGATAGATAGATAGATAGATAGATAGATAGATATGAGATAGATATTAGATAGAAAGATATAGATAGATAGATAGATAGATAGATAGATAGATAGATAGATATGAGGTAGATATTAGATAGATAGATAGATAGATAGATAGATAGATAGATAGATATGAGATAGATAGATAGATAGATAGATAGATAGATAGATAGATAGATAGATAGATAGATATGAGATAGATATTAGATAGAAAGAGATAGATAGATAGATAGATAGATAGATAGATAGATAGATAGATAGATAGATAGATATGATATAGATATGAGATAGATAGATAGATAGATAGATAGATAGATAGATAGATATGAGATAGACTTTAGATAGAAAGATAGATAGATAGATAGATAGATAGATAGATAGATAGATAGATAGATATGATATAGATATGAGATAGATAGATAGATAGATAGATAGACAGACAGATAGATAGATAGATAGATAGATATGATATAGATATGAGATAGATAGATAGATAGATAGATAGATAGATAGATAGATATGAGATAGACTTTAGATAGAAAGATAGATAGATAGATAGATAGATAGATAGATAGATAGATAGATAGATAGATAATCTGGCGCCGAAGATACAATCTTCTTGAACCTGGTGGTTGAATTTCATATTTTAAATCAATCTCAGACATTTCCAGTAACTCCAAACTACACGCCTACCGGATTAAATTACAGTTATCATGTTAAGTTAAGGGCAGTAGATACAAGTATAAAAGTGGAGTAATTGAATTATGTTGCTTTTAGTGCATTTGATATAAACCAATAGGAGTAATTTGGTAGAAATCCAGTGGAACCGAAGTGAACAAATGATAATCCCAGTTGATTTCAATGGTTTTTTTTAACCCCTTGAGTGCCAGAGGTACGCAACGCATTGCAGATAGATAGATAGATAGATAGATAGATATGAGATAGATTGATAGATATGAGATAGACAGATAGATAGATAGATATCTACACAGTATTGGAGGCATTGAGAGATCAAACGCCCCCTTTAAAGCTTCAAATGCCAGATGGGAAACATACCTCTCTAGCACTCAAAGTTTTTATTTGGAGTAGCTTAATTTGTCTCCTTATGGGGAAGCCAGTCTGCTCCAAAACCAGTTCTCCGCTTATTTTGGGCATACGACCCTCAGTAGCCAATCAGAAGTTGAGCTTTGCATCCCCGAGATTGGACCAATCAGCTGCTTTTTGGGCTACACATCACTGCCCCCGGCTACTTACTAATGGTGCAATCTGAAAGCTAAAAATGTTCCATTCTGGAGCAAAAGGCTGTGCTACAGAGGACAACTAAATCCTGTAAAACCTCAGGTATAATACAAACCTGTTTATAATACACAGGTGTACATTATACCCACCATTTTAGGCGAAAACAAATGTACCTATGTATAATACACACCCTTGTTTTCCCTCCCTCTACCCACCAAAAAAAATGAGTTTCTTGTCTTCTTCCCTCCCTCCACTCACCTCAATATGCTCCCACCTCCCCCCCTCTACGCACCCCCTTCAGAGGCAATCTGAGATATCCGCGCAGCAGACAGCATGCTTGTCTTTACCACCTGCTTCCTGCATCCCCCTGTGAGGAACTGTGTTCATTCAAGATAATGCTAGTGCCCTTTGAGGACCTTCAGAGTCTTGCAGGGCACTACCGAAGATTAGGGTGACCACATTTCCATTCTGCCATCCCGGGACCTGTGGTCACCCTAGTCTCCCGGCTGAGGCTCCCGCCGGCACTGACTATCTTTCTGAGGCTGACACAGTAAGAGTTCCCAGTGGGAACAGCCTCAGAAAGATGGTCAGCGTCGGCGGGAGCCTCAGATGCGCGTCTCACTTGCCGCACCAGCATACCTGCTCCATCCCAGCTGTCTCGCATGCACCAGTCCAGCCAGCCAATGAAATGTAATGAGGGCCATATAGCAAATACATTTCATTGGCTGGCTGGACTGGTGGTGTTTCTCCATTCCGGGACTCTTTGTTGTCCCGGTCGTGGTTGACCCGGGACAACAGACACAAACCCCCAATAAGGAACAGTCCTGGGCATTCTGGGACGTGTGGTCACCCTACCGAAGATCCAATGCATAGCCCATAGATCCAATGCACACAGAATATACAGTGATGCCCTGCAAGGGCCCTCAGGCCACTACCATTATCTTGAATGAACACAGGCCCACACAATGGGATGCAGGACGTGAGAGGCAAATGAAAGCATGCTGCTCGCTGAGCAGGTGTCCCAGGTGCCTCCGGAGCGGGAAAGTAGGGGGAGGTGAAGGTGGGAGCATATTGAGGTGAAAGGAGGGGTGGAGGAGTGCAGTCATGGTGATATATATATATTTTCTCTCCTGTATAATACGCCCCCTGCCCACTTCACATATGGTAAAACAGGGCAAAACTGTGAGAATTATACGTGAGATTTTACGGTAAGATTTTCATTCCCTTTTATACTAGAGATGTCTTCATTCACTTACATTGGGGGCAACACCAGCATTCAAAGGGTTAAATCCCCATTTAAATCAATGAGAATTTTAGGAATGTTTATTGGTCCCCTAAAGCGCAGGTGGTTTGCTTCAGAATCTTCCAGAATTGCGGCTTAACCCCTCACTGCAGCACAATGCGTTGGATGCTCTCTGACACTCGAAAGGTTAAGCCTAATCCACTCCATTATACAACTTCAGAGACCACAGACCACGGACCATATTTTTTTAGCGAATCGAAATCAGGGCTCCCTGAACAGCGTGCATCCGGAGCTTAAGGGTTAAGCCTCACACTGTTGATGGCACTTGAGAAGTTTGGTTGAGAAACAATGCTATTAGGAAAATTGTAATATTTCTGAGACAGACCAAAGGCATGTTAGTGGTTTAAACTGGGCTTTTAACCCCTTGATATACGCGATATACGTGATATTTCACTTTTTCTTTTGAAGATACTCGCTAAAGATGTGTATTAAACACACATAGATTCATGACCTAGATATATCCACAACACTGACAATAAATAAGATTCTTCTGCTTCTTACAACAACTTCAGAAAACAAAAATCAACCACATAATAGTCCTGTATTTGCAAAGCAGAGCTACTGGGTCAATTTAGAAGATAAAATTACTTTTGATTTACTGCTCTGTGCGTCAGGTCTTCACTCCATCTTTGTGATTCTCCAACTTTTCATCTCAGCGGGGATCTAATAAACTTCTGATCCCAAAACACAAACAGCAGAAATCAAAATTAATGGAAAAGACTGAAAACATTACCAAATCAAAGCCACCGCCACGGCAGAAAATGCTTCTTCTTTAGAGATCTTGTTTACATCTTAGATTTGATCACCAGCAAGGCAAACAAATTAATTTTACTTCTTATGAAAAGGACATGTTTAAAAATATTCAACCTTTGATTTGGCCTATATAACAGAAACAAAATAACGCTGATGAACTAAAACAGTGGATCTCAAATTGAGTTTTGTGGAACCCCACAACTCTCTCAAGAAGTACTAGGGGATCCACCAAACAAATGTCAGATATTGTAGGTAGGGGTGTCAGATATTGTAGGTATTGTATTGAAATGTCACCCTCTGTTTGGAGACTGTGACCAGACGGAGTAATTTAGAACTGTAACATTTGAAATATTGATCACTGTTTTGTACATTGTGTGATATTTGGTAATAGTGTGTGTGTGGGGTTATACCGTAAGTCCTGTAAAGGGATATGGCAGTGGGGAACCAGACTGCAGAGTGGGCTGTTAAGTCCAGCACTCTGGCTTGTTTAAAGGGATAGTAATACTTCGTTTTATCTTTATTTTATTTTGTAGGCATTAAAAAAACATGAAGAACGATATAAGTCTTATCTCTTAAACCTGTATGGTTTAAGAGATATTCACAAGCAAAGTATCCCCCCCCGTTCAGCCAGATCAGAAGGGAGGTGCCCAGGTAGACTGCAGAGAGGGACAATCTTCAAATAAGATAAGGGAAAAAGATGAAAAACTTGTCAAGGGGGGCAGGGCTTTCATTGTTCTCATAGGAAGAAGATTGTCCTCTTCTGTTATCTGTCTGGTCTATGGACTGCATTCCACATCTGAGAAGAGATGGCTTACACTAGGAAAAAGGGGCGGGAGGGGTATACTTTGCTTGTGAATATCTCTCAAACCATAAAGGTTTGAGAGATAAGACTTATATCGTTCTTCATGTTTTTTTAATGCCTACAAAATAAAATAAAGCTAAAACAAAGTATTACTATCCCTTTAAAGTATACTCCATGTCTGTGTAACTTGTGCTAAGGAATGTTTGGAACGTGGATTGACTCCTGCTGTTCTTCATCGACCAATCAGGGGAGGTCATTATGGACCAGATAAAATGTCCCTTTTTCAAGCACTAATTTGTATTCTTATCATGATAAGAGTGTCTGGAAGTGTATTTAAACAGTGTGTTTTATCAATAAAGGCTGGTCTGTTCTACCCCCCTTAATACAAGTCTCGGCTGTGTTTCTGGAGGGGGGTTGGGCTGGGGATTCTCTCCCTAGCCACTGCAAGAGCGAATTCACTTGCCTCCCCGTTCTACTGGTGTAGGACCTCTGGAAACCCCACCTAGGGTTCTGCAGATAAATTCACTAGGTCTGCCAGTCTGCCAGGGGGCAGCATCCAGTTGTTCCTGCCTGAGTATCCAGGACCTAAAAATGCCAGGAAGTAGCAGGGCTCCAGCCAGCCGTGGAAGAGGGGCAGCAGCAGTGGCGGTTCAGGAACCGACGACCCCAAAAGGGTCCGGAAAATCCTGGTACCGTCACAGAGACCATTAAAACGGCGAGATCAGACTGTCGCCTGCACCATGTGGACGATATCAGAATGTTGCCTGCATCAAAAGGGCAACAGTCTGTTGTCACGCACTTAAATGTCACAAATCTGCATACCCTCTATCTGCTCCTTAACCCTTTGAGTGCCAGGGGGTCCTCAACGCACAATGCGCTGTGGATCGCTCTGGCACTCAAAGGGTTAAGGCACAGACGGCGGGTATGCATACCATTACTCAAGGCAGATTTGCGAAATTTAAGCGTGACTGTTATTACTGTGATGCAGATGACATTCTGATGCAGGCTTACGCGAGGAAGAGGGTATCTTAACCCTTTGAGATCTTTGAAACGCGTTGCAGCCCTCTATGGTACTCAAAGGATTAAGGCAGAGATGGAGAGTATACATTACTCTATTTTCTTTATTTATTTGGGGGGGGGGGTTGAGGAAGAGATGGGACATTATTTATATTAAGGTAAAGGAGTGTATGCATTACGCTGTTTTCTTGGCAACACTTAGGCATGCAACATCAGAATGTCGCCCTTTTGATGTGGGCAGCATTCTGATGTCGCCCACATGGTGCAGGCGACATTCTGATGTCGCCATTTTGATGGTTGCAGAATAGAAGGCGACATTCCAATAGCAAACCGACATTGTATGTGTTCAGTAAATACAGTGGGCAGTGGAATAATGCTGGGGTGTCAAGCACTGTATGTGTGGATATGCAGCTAACAGTGGACAGAGGGACCAGCTCTGAGTGGGTGGGGATCTGCAACTATCAGTGTCCAGTGGAATTAGGTTGGGGTGTCAGACAGTGTACATGCAGTTCTTATGATACCAATGTACAGTGAAACAAATCTGGGGTGTCAGTCACTGTATATGTGGTTTTGTGACTACCGGTGGAACAATGTTGGAGTGCCAGAGAGTATATGGGTGGTTCTGTGGATACCAGTGCACAGTGAGAATGTTCTGGGATGTTAGACAGTGTTTGTGAGTTTCTGTGACAACCTGTAGACAGTGGAACAAGGCTGAAGTGTCATGAACTATACGTGTGGTTTTGTGACTGCCTCTGGAACAAGCCTGAGGTGTCACTGTATGTGTACCTTGGTGGCTATAAATGATTATGGGATAGAGTATTAGGCAGCATATATGTGATTACCAATGAACAGTGGAACAAGACTGGGGAATCAGCCAATGAAACTGCAGTTCTGTTGCTACCAAGAAACAATGAAACAAGGCTGGGATGTCAGAATGTATATTTATCGTCTTGTAACCACAGCAGACAGTGGAGCAAGGCTGTCGTATCAGGCACTATATGTTTGATTCTGAATCTACCAGTGGAAGAAGGCTGGAGTGTCATTGTATGTTTGGCTTTGTGACAGTACGATAGGGTGTCAGATAGCACGTGTGTGACTTCCAGTGAACAGTAGAACAAGACAATGTAGTTCTCTGACTGGCAGCGGACAGTGGAATAAGGCTGGAGTGTCAGGCAGTATATGTGCAGGTCTCTGACTATCAATGGACAATAGTACAAGGCTTTAATGTTAAACAATGTATATGAGATGCGACTATCACTCAACAGTGGAACAAGATGGAGGTGTCTGACATTGTGTGCTGTCCTGTGACTTGCAGTCTACAGTGGAACAAGGATGGGATCAACATGGATATTCTGAAAACCAATTAATAAATCTAGACAAATGGATGGACAAGATGGTCCAGCTGGCTTGTATCTGCCATCAAAATCTGTGTTTCTCTTAATAAAGCATTACACAAACTATATTGTTTTCCATTATACAACTTCAGAGACCACAGACCACGACCATATTTGTTTAGTGAATCCAAATCAGGGCTCCCTGATCAGCGTGCAGCCGGAGCATAAGGGTTAAGCCTCACACTGTTGATGGCACTTGAGAAGTTTGGTTGAGAAACACTGCCATTAGGAAAATTGTAATATTTCTGAGACAGACCAAAGGCATGATAGTGGTTTAAATTGGGCTTTTAACCCCTTGAATGGCCTCCAATCTCTCTAGAGTCCATTGGGTTAAAAGCCCCATTTAAATTAATCCTTTGAGTGCCAGAGCGTCACTAAAAGGGCAATGCATTGCGTCGTGTACCCCTCTGGCACTCAAAAGGTTAACGGGCATTTGGTGAATATGCGTTCCTTCCCTATGTTGCAGTCCGTTTGGCCCCAGAATTGCTCAAGTTTATTTTAGCGGACTTTGCCCCAGTTTTGAGCCACTCATATAACTAACCCCTTCCAAGCAAATAATAAGAAGTAACAGGAAAAGCTAATTAGCATGCAAGGTACTGAAGCTGTCATGTGTGTGTGACCTGCCAGCAGCTAGACAAAAAATGAAACCTGTGATTACTGGACGTGACAGGCTTCGCCGGACGGAACGCATCTACTGCTGGACTGCTGCCAGTTTAATCTCTTTAAATGCCGTAAACAAAGGGAGGATCAGCTATTTTCAGCTTCATTTGTTAATTCAGTAAGAAGTACGCTTCTGAAGGCTAGAAGAGGGCGATAGAAGTGATGTTCGCTAGGGTGTTTGCAGCAATCCAATCTTCCAAGGTTACTAGGGAGAGAAGCTAAATTACTAACAGTCATTTTGTCAGAAAGAGCTATCAGCATATTGCTTCCCCACACTTCTTCAGCGCTGTCAATCACAGATTTGGGTAAATTACTGCACTTGATATAAAGGTTCTGCAGATGCAGGATGAACTAAATGCATACAGTCACATCAGTAGAGGAACGATAGGAATACGTGTAGGGTTGCCACCTTTTCTTCAAAAAAATACCGGCCATGGCATTCCCTCCATAGACTTATCATTGGACAGAAGCCAATTTTTTACCAGCGTGCCGGTAAAATACCGGCTGGGTGGCAACCTTAAATACGTGGTTCATTTAAAGGAGAACTAACACATCTAATTCCCCACTTAATTTGGCCAGAAAATCCTAGTGAATTTTGCCCTTGTGCATTTGTTAAGAGATAACCTCTTCAATCAGTCCAGTCACAGAGACTAATTCTCCAGTGGTTGTGAGTTTCTTTTGAAACTCCGCCCACTTCTCCTCCTTCCCAATCTGTTCCTCCCACTTCCCATCCACTTCACCTCCTTCCCACCCTGTTCCTCCCAATTCCCACCCACTTCACCTCCTTCCCATCCTTTTATTTCCACTTCCTGCCCACTTTTCCTCCTTCCCACCCACTTCGGCTCCTTCCCACCTTTTTCCTCTCACTTCATGCCCACTTCTCCTCTTTCCCACCATGTTCCTCCCATTTCCCACCAATTTCTCCTCCTTCTCACCCTGTTCCTCACACTTCTCCTCCTTCCCGCCCTGTTCCACCCACTTCCCACCCACTTTTCCCCCCTCCCACCCTTTTCCACCCACTTCTCCTCCTTCCCACCCTGTTTCTCACACTTCCTATCCTCTTCTCCTCCTTCCAGTCCTGTTCTTCCCACTTCCCAACCACTCCTCCTCCTTCCCACCCACTTCTGCTCCTTCACACCTTTTTTCCTCTCACTTCCCGCCCACTTATCTTCCCTCCGATCATGTTCCTCCCACTTCTCCTCCCTCCCACTCTGTTCCTCCCACTTCTCCTCATTCCCATCCTGTTATTCCCACTTCCTGCCCACGTTTCCTCCTTCCCTCCCACTTCTACTCCTTCTCACTTTTTCCTCTCACTTCACGCCCACTTATTTTCCCTCCCACCATGTTCCTCCCATTCCCACCCAGCTCTCCTCCTTCCCACACTTTTCCACCCACTTCTCACTTTTTTCCTCCCACTTCCCATCCACTTATCTTCCCTCCCACCATGTTCCTCCCATCCCCACCCAGTTCTCATCCTTCCCACACTTTTCCACCCACTTCTCCTCAATCCCACACTTTTCTTCTCACTTCCCACCCATTTCTCCTCCCTCTCACCCTGTTCCTCCCACTTCTCCTCCCTCCCACCCTGTTCCTCCCACTTCCCACCCACTTTATCACACAAGGATGGCAAGCCACTCCCATCAAATTAAGCCCTGCCACCTTTATGACACATATCACATCATTCACATTCCCCTTGTTGCAGTACATGATCCTTCTCCAGAGGAAGTCCCCAGGTATGTTTATGGAGGCGGACTGTTGCTAGCAGAACCACACGGCCTCATATTCTACTCACTGCAAATAGTAATCTTAACACTAACACAAAAAGAAGGAAATTGGGCTATATAATTTTAAATATTATATGCATCTGTAAATTGTAGTTATTTTTAGTTCTATCCCTAAAAACTAACCCTAAACTTGGATTTTTAACCCTTTGAGTGCCAGAGGGGTACGGAATGCATTGTTTGCAATGTGTTCCGTATCCCTCTGGCACTGAAACGGTTAATGCATTTGTAAACTTTTCAATCTTTTTACTGTGATCATAAGGAAAACCCTGCCCCCTTGACAGGTTTTTCAGGTTTTCCCTTATGCTAATTGCAAGCCATCGCCACCTGTTCTGAAGTGAACAGTGTTACATCAGTAAAAGGGGCAGGAGGGGGATACTTTGTCATTGAATTACTCTTGAACTACAACTCTGACAGTATTGAAATAACACTCTCCAAAGTCCAAATACTATGATGATTAATTAGAACTGCTTTTATTATGAAACATTACTATCCCTTTAATAAGAAAAAATACTGCGATTCTGGTGTATACCATCCGCATAATAAGGAACAATAAACACGTAATACCCAAGATTAAAATGTATATAAATGTGCATTTTGACACCATGCAATGCACTGAAGACTTCTATTGCGTTCAAAGGGTTAAAATATCTGTTTAACCCCTTAACCAACGCCTGATCCGGCACGTGGGTGGCCGTTAAGAAGCATGGAGCTTTTTTCTTTTAGAGATTTGAAAAGCCAGGACCATCACCAGCCCCTAAGTGCTGGGACTGGCGCAACGGTCCTGGTCAACGGTCCTTAAGAGATTGAATAAACATGGGTTTTGTAAATTTGTATGTGTTCCCTATTCTGCATTTGGCTAATTCCAGAATTATGCCACTTTATCTTACTACAGCAGCCACAGTCTTATTATTTAATGCTTTACCCTTTGAGTGCCAGAGGGGGGGACCAATGCGGTACCAAATTATAATATTTTCCTAAGTCTGCTCCTTCGGGTCTCCTCTCTTTTCTTCCAGCAATAATACAATCCTGAACCTGACAGTACAATACGATAAAATAACAAAATACTGAACCTGACAGTACAATACTATAAAATAATACAATCCTGAACCTGACAGTACAATACTATAAAATAATACAATCCTGAGCCTGACAGTACAATACTATAAAATAATACAATCCTGAGCCTGACAGTACAATACTATAAAATAATACAATCCTGAACATGACAGTACAATACTATAAAATAATACAATCCTGAGCCTGACAGTACAATACTATAAAATAATACAATCCTGAGCCTGACAGTACAATACTATAATACAATACAATCCTGAACCTGACAGTACAATACTATAAAATAATACAATCCTGAGCCTGACAGTACAATACTATAAAATAATACAATCCTGAGCCTGACAGTACAATACTATAATACAATACAATCCTGAACCTGACAGTACAATACTATAAAATAATACAATCCTGAACCTGACAGTACAATACTATAAAATAATACAATCCTGAGCCTGACAGTACAATACTATAAAATAATACAATCCTGAACCTGACAGTACAATACTATAAAGTAATACAATCCTGAGCCTGACAGTACAATACTATAAAATTATACAATCCTGAGCCTGACAGTACAGTACTATAAAATAATACAATCCTGAACCTGACAGTACAATACTATAAAATAATACAATCCTGAACCTGACAGTACAATACTATAAAATAATACAATCCTGAACCTGACAGTACAATACTATAAAATAATACAATCCTGAGCCTGACAGTACAATACTATAAAATAATACAATCCTGAACCTGACAGTACAATACTATAAAATAATACAATCCTGAACTTGACAGTACAGTACAATAAAATAATACAATCCTGAGCCTGACAGTACAATACTATACAATAATACAATCCTGAACCTGAAAGTCCAATACCATAAAATAGTACAATCCTGAAAATGAAAGTCCAATACCGTAAAATAATACAATTATGAGCCTGACAGTACAATACTATAAAAAAATACAATCCTGAAAATGAAAGTGCAATACGATAAAACAAGACAATCGTGAACCTGAAAGTGCAATACCATAAAATAATACAACCCTTAACATAAAAGTACAATATAAATCACTTCTCCTCTTTCCCAGCCTGTTCCTCCCACTTCCCTCCCACATCTCCTCCTTCCCACCCTGTTCCTCCCAGTTCCCTCCCACGTCTCCTCCTTCCCCACCTGTTCCTCCCACTTCCCTCCCACATCTCCTCCTTCCCCACCCTGTTCCTCCCACTTCCCTCCTACTTCACCTCCTTCCCCACCCTGTTCCTCAAACTTCCCTCCCACTTCTCCTCCTTCCCCACCCTGTTCCTCCCACTTTCCTCCCACTTCTCCTCCTTCCCCACCCTGTTCTGACCACTTCCCTCCCACTTCACTCTCACTTTATTAGACAGCCCATTAAGACCCTCCTTCATGATTAAGACACACACATTTCACAGAAGATCGTAATTTTTATCCTCCCACCTCCATCACTGGATTCCCCTCCAGGGACTCGAGGAGAAAAAGTTCCCAGGTATGGCTAGAATTGATTGTAAGACCTGCTCCCTAGCGTCAATTTATTTAGCTCCTTATACCAAAATTCTGCCACTTAGTGCCACTTGATCCAAGGAAAGGACAATTAGGCAGCCACTGGGCAGGACCAGACTTACATCCCAAGTTCCTCTAGGCAAGGCACTCCAGATGCCCTTAGCTCTGCCTATGACCACACCCCCACTCCCCACATGACTCTGCCCCCAGTTCCATGTATTGTTTCCTGGCACAAAAAATACATTTGGCCTCTAACAAACAAGACAAAAAATATGTATCCTCCTCAAAAGCATTGTCATTGGGGTTAAATAATAGCCTGCAAAGTGTTATAAACCTAGAGCAGGGATACTAAGTGATACTGAGATTTCTCTTGCCACACCAAGAATTTTGAATGTGAGTGTGGCTATTATAGTTGAGGCTTCCATCAAAATTTGGAGATCTAGGCCATTGCCTACTCTGCCTCTTGGGAAATGTGACCTTATCTGTGGGCTTTAAAGACACTTGTTCCATGCCTTGTTTATGGCTAATTACTAATCAAAGCATAGAGAAAATGAACATGCATATTCTGGAGCTTCTTAACAGTGGTGGAGATTATCTGCCAGTATGAACCACAGAGCTCATTCTCATTGGTGTATACCCCAAAGTACAACCACAACAGAGGCTCTTTGAGGAGTTTTCAAAATGGTGTCTATGCACTCGGGACAGCAAAATTCACTTTGAAAGGTGCGCAAGTTCATCATTAGCATGCATGCAAACTCACCGTGATCTCAGTGCTAACATAAATAAAGTTACTTCGAAATGAATGCTAGAGAGTGCGTTGTTGCAAGACAAATATATTGAGACACAAGATAAAGGTTTTATTTAGTACCATGCCCATGTTATTAATAACTTTCATTCTTTCTGACACTTTTTCAA
Organism: Rhinophrynus dorsalis; assembly: GCA_037306005.1. NCBI lineage: Eukaryota > Metazoa > Chordata > Amphibia > Anura > Rhinophrynidae > Rhinophrynus > Rhinophrynus dorsalis. The sequence goes on from CM074719.1 coordinate 22,978,142, forward strand.
TAGAGGTGAGCTCTCCACTGTTCAGGTTAGCATCGAGTTAGGCTGGTTAAAACGTTGCAAGTTGACTTACAGTACCTTAATGCAAATTTTGTCATAACACCAAGCTTAATGTGTCACACCTTTTCAAATGTTTTAATTAGAGAGATTGTATGTACCAAAAACAGTTCTGAGCTAAAGCAGGTGTTGCAATCGATTTACTAGTGTTGCATTTGCCTATCATATGTGTAATAACCTTTTATGCTCAAAATAATGTGTGAGTGTAAGCAAAGTATGCGCGCGTGTGTGTGTGTGTGGGGGGGGCGGTGTATGCCTCTCCACCTTTTTAACTCCTTAACGACCCTTGACGGTCATAGTACGTCATGGGTCGATCTGAGTTAATGACCCATGACATACTATGAACGTCATGGAATTCTGGGCTCCCCCACGGCTGCGCGCTGTTCGGGGAGTCCGGAACCGGAAATAATTTAAAAAAATGCTCAGTGGTCCTTAACTGACCGCGCCGCGCCGATCGGACGGTCATTAAGCGGTTAAGGCAATACTCTAACATGGCACGGAGAAAAACAATGTAATTCTGTTCCATTTTCATGGGCATAGTATGGGGGGCAGGGACAGTTGGCATTTTATGGGTTTCCTTTTCTCTGTAGACTTCATTTAATAAACAAGGCACAGAGAGAAACTTTCCTCCATGTCTCCACTCAATATATAAAGGGATTGCTCTAAGTATATGCCTAATGACACAGACATGTGTGTGCTGGTATGCACTAAATCGATTATACACTCTAGCAGACACCACAAAGTGCAATGAAGGCTAATGTCCTGGAACAGAAAATGAGCTGTGCTAGCGGATTTGTATATAAACTCCTCTGACTTTGTTTTCTTGAACATTTATTTCACAGACATTTGCATTTTCCAGGTACGAGTTACAGCTTAAAGGGATAGTAATACTTCATTTTAACTTTATTTTATTTTGCAGGCATTAAAAAAACATGAAGAACGATATAAGTCTTATCTCTCAAACCTTTATGGTTTGAGAGATATTCACAAGCAAAGTTTCCCCTCCCGCTCCTTTTTCCTAGTGTAAGCCATCTCTTCTCAGATGTGAGTCTGGTTGTATGACCAGACATAACAGAAGGGGACAATCTTCTTTGTATAAAAACAATGAAAGCCCTTCCCCCTTGACAAGTTTTTCAGGTTTTTCCCTTATCTTAATTGAAGATTGTCCCTCTCTGCAGTCTACCTGGGCACCTCCCTTCTGATCTGGGTGAACGGAGGGGGGAAACTTTGCTTGTGAATATCTCTTAAACCATAAAGGTTTGAGAGAGAAGATTTATATGGTTCTTCATGTTTTTTTAATGCCTACAAAATAAAATAAAGTTAAAACAAAGTATTACTATCCCTTTAAAAAAACAGATGTGTCATGGCTTAAAAAAGGTTGGAAACCTCAACCCTAAATGTCCACTTCACTCGTCAATACGAATGAAGTTGCAGCGGAACTTGGTGTTAACAAAGCTTCTCTCATTGGCGAGCCAGATTGCACACCAGACCTCGGCTGACTTGTTCATCTCTGTGAGCTAATAATGAGCTGCACAACAAGAATAAGAGCAGTGGATTCCAGTCCTTAGTATTCATTCTGGCACCAGGGTTAGAATAAGGAGGAATATAAAGCTTAATCTTCCAAGGGAAAAATTGTGGTTACGGAAGGATTTAATTTAAACGCTGTGCATAAAATCTTTAGTGATGAGGATCATGTCAAGTAGAGTTATTATTTTAACCCGTATACTCATAATAGGCTGGAAGGGAAGACATATGGAAATTAAACCAAAAATACGTTCAGAACAGATGCCAGGAAGAAGCTTTTTTTTTTTTTTTTTAACAGCAAGTGCTCATACACTGTTGCTTACAGAACCTCCCGGAGTGCAAGGCTGTGACTTGGGTTTCTATGAGCTATTGAGCAGTCTGCAGAACAGATTCTTGTGTCTGTACTGCATCTGCTCCGAACTCTTCCACTATACTGTATATCTAGGAATCATAAACAACTTGTCAGAAATGATCTGTCACTCAGGCTAAACTGTGATGGACAATGGACCGGAAAAAAGCTTAAATGGCGATTATTATGTTTGACTAAGTCTGATCGTATGGGAGTAGATGTAATGTCCTACGTTCAAAAGAAAAAAGTAGCCTTAATTGATATTTTTCCACATCGGAATTTGTGTTTAAACCCTTAAAGGGATAGTAATACTTTGTTTTATCGTTATTTTATTTTGTAGGCATTAAAATAACATGAAGAATGATATAAGTCTTATCTCTCAAACCTTTATGGTTTGAGAGATATTCACAAGCAAAGTTTCCCCTCCCGCCCCTTTTACCTAGTGTAAGCCATCTCTTCTCAGATGTGGAATGCAGTCTATAGACCAGACAGATAACAGCAGAGGACAATCTTCTTCCTATGAGAACAATGAAAGCCCTGACCCCCTTGACAAGTTTTTCAGGTTTTTCCCTTATCTTAATTGAAGATTGTCCCTCTCTGCAGTCTACCTGGGCACCTCCCTTCTTATCTGGCTGAACAGGGGGAGGGGAAACTTTGCTTGTGAATATCTCTTAAACCATAAAGGTTTGAGAGATAAGACTTATATCGTTCTTCATGTTTTTTTAATGCCTACAAAATAAAATAAAGATAAAACGAAGTATTACTATCCCTTTAAGAATCGGTCATAGTACATCACATGCTTTTTACTTACAGCGATCCTGGGGGAGCGCTGTATGTAAAAACGGGGACTAAAATTGACCGCTCCAACACTGGAGCATTCTCTCTCAGACCCCAGCTTGGCACGACGGTACACTTAACAGGTCACGTGTACCGGCTTGTCAGCAAAGATCAAATCGGTCCTTAAGGGTAGGTAACTTCTCTTGACCGCTGGTCTTTAAGTGGTTAATGCCAGTTTTAACTCCAAAACTTACCTCCAAAAGGAAAAGTGTTGCAATTCTGGGTCTGACAACACCATAGGGAATGTATTAAAAATTCCAAAAATATCCAAAGATTTAAGTCCGACTTCAAGGTGACAGTCAACCTCTTTTTTGACGTTACATATTTTGTGAGTGCTTACAATAAAGAGACATAGCCAGTACATTTTTTTTTTTTTTCTTTTAAATTTTCAATTTTTTCTATATTTTTATGTTTGTGACAAGGAGCTCTCTAATTTTGTTTCCAGCTATCTTTTTGTCTGGGACTATGAGTGCAGCAATGCATAAAAGATACGCTATAAAAAGGACAGTGTAACAAGGTAGAAAATCCACCTCTACAGCACACATAGCTGTGCTTCAGAGATTTTACAACATTATATCACTACACCTGCTTTCACATTCCCTGACAGAAAGCTCTCTGGAAATAAAAATTTGGCGAGCTCCCTGTGAGGATCATAATATTAAAAAAAAAAATAAAATAGGAGAAGATGTAAACAAACGGTGAGCTCCCTGTCAGGGACAAAAAAAGTTTCCAAAATCAGGTAAAGATAAAAAATAATAATAATAATAAACATATAGGCAAACTGAGGTTACATATTAGGCTATTGTTGAATATGTGAAGTCAAAAAGAAGGTTGACTGTCTCTTTTGAGTGACAGAGGGGTAGGCACCTCATTGCAAAGCAAAGTGTTGCGTACCCTTCTGGCACTCAAAGGGTTAATTCTTTCAGTGCTAGTGAAGTCTCCAACACATTACATCCCAAATGCATTACACAGTGAGATGTCTCTAACATTCAAGCAGTTGAAAGCCCTGTTTAAATCAATAGTAATATAATTTTGTCTGCTTTGGTGCAGTTAGTTGTGGTGAAGCTGACTTTGCTTTTTAAGTATAAAAGGGTCAGCAGGATCGGATTTACATCCCAGGCATGCCTAGGAAAGGCATTCTAGGGGCCCTTAGCCCCACCCATGACCACACCCCCTATTCACCACATGGCCGCTCCATCAGTCCCATCCACTATTCCATGGTACAGAAAATACCTTTGGTCTGTAACCTGCAACCCCACCAAAAAAAAAGGCTTTAACCCCTTAATTTCAAGAGAAACCTTTCTAGCATACAATGGGTTAAATAATAGTCTGTAAAGGGGTATAAAACGGGTGAGGGACATTGAGATTTATCTGGTCACACCCACAATTCACAATGTGTGTGTGGCCAGCATTGTTGAGGCACTGCCCCTCAAAGTTTGGATCTCTAGGCAACAGCCTACTTTGCCTATTGGGAAAATAAGGGTACTCCCAATGCAGAGAGATGCATATTTCCAGAGTTATTACAGTTTAAACCCATGTTTTTTTACATTAGCAGTAACCTCTAGTGGTCAAATTCCAATTAGTTATCCTGTTACATTCTAATGGAGAGGAAAGTCAGTGACATACAGTTCTCCATAGAATGTGATAGAAACTGATGAGCCACTTCCTGTCAGAACTTTCAGGAAGTAAACACTCTGTAAATTCACTTTCAACCAACTGCACAGTTGGAAATAAATACAAATTCAGAAATTCCCTTTGATTAAATGTGGTATTTAACCCCTGGAATGCCAGAGGGGTCTCCAATCCAATGCAGTGCAAAGCAACGCACAGGAGACCTTTCTAGCATTTCAGAGGTTAAAAACTGTATTTAAATCAATGACCAGTTTTATTTGTGCACTAGTGAAGTTGGTTTGCTACAAAACTGTATTTCTTTCCATTTGTGTCTTTTCCATTCCTCTACCAGTCCTATCTCACATGCAAAGGCCAAATGAGGCTTTACTTTAGGGTTGCCACCCAGCCGGTATTTTACCGGCAGGCCGGTAAAAAATTGGCTTCTGTCCAATGTTAAGTCTATGGAGGGAATGCCATGGCCGGTATTTTTTTGAAGAAAAGGTGGCAACCCTACTTTACTTATGGAACAGATTGCTAAAATATAAAGGATTACCAAGCACAAAAATGGTGTTCAGCATTCAATCAGACAGGGCTGAAAGCCCAATTGCTGCCTTGCATAAAATAACCCTTTACCATGCTCCCGTTTTGGGTGTTGCCATAGAAACTGTGTATGTTTCCTATTCTTTTAGTTTCCTCTTCTTGAAAAAAATAAAGTTGGTGATTAAAAGGTTGAGAATACATGGGGACCAAGGTTCAAAAGGCAAAGACATTTTTAATTACAGAATTTTATTTTGTCTTTCAAAGGCCACATTTTTAAAGTGATAAAGATGTATAAAAACAAATATAAAAACATTGTAGTGCAATTCTGTGCCCAATGATCTGCACTTTAACCCCTTAAGGACCGGAGCGCACACGCGTGGCCGGCACTTGCGGACCACGGGGCATTTTTTTTTAATCATTGCTTCTGGTTCAGGGCTTCCCGAGCGGCGTGCAGCCGCGCCGGGAGCCCTGAACTCCATGCCGTGCCAGGACTGTCATTGGTCCTTAAGTGCACGGCACGGAAATGGTCATTAAGGGGTTAAGAAGAAAAAATAAAAAGTGCAATCATTTCCATCGATTTAAATTGGGATTTTAGGATCTTGAATCACAGAGAGGTCTCCAAATCACTGCTTTTGCATAGACAAAAAGGACATAGTCTCACCCAAACACATAGTTTCCTGGCACAAACACAGTGACCACAGCCACTTTGTGGCACCACTTCACAGCAGGGCACTCCAGCATGTAAACAGCTCACTGACAGAGGTCCATACCTACCAAGTGTCCCTCTTTAGGAGGGACATTCCCTCTTTTAGACCCACATCCCTCTGTCCCTCTTTCCCACCCTAATGTCCCTCTTTTTAGGAGATCAGATTGTGTGGTGTATATATAAGTGTATTAAATTGTTCTACAGCAATAAAACTCACATTATTGTTTGTTTAAACGTCAGTATAGGTGTTTATAAATTAGTCTGTGTAAATAAAACACTTTGGTCTTGTTATAAGTCAATTTTTAGGTTACACAAGGAAGTGTCAATAGGTCATGAAATAGCCTAAAAATTATCGGTAATGCCCCACCCACCAGCCTCGCCCCAGCAACACCCCCTAAAACACAAGTGTCCCTCTTTGGCAATTTGAAATGTTGGGAGGTATGGAGGTCCCACAAACTCAAACAAAATTGTCCAAGATCATTACATCCTATAACATATCCTATAATATAAAAAGCCAGAATGATTGTCTGATGCAGTCATGTGCAGTAGAGACTGCCTGAACTAACAGAATGCTGGGAGGTGCAGGAATGCTGGGAGCATGGAATGCTGGGAGGTGTAGGAATGCTGGGAACACAGAATGCTGCGAGGTGTAGGAATGCTGGGAACATTCTGTGCGTTCAGGCAGTCTCACCTGCACATGACTGCATCACGTGTGCAGCCAGTGAGGCGGCGGCAGTATGCAGAGCAGGACTGGCCTCTTTACCTCACCGGACCTTGGCCGGGCTTTTACACTAGTATCATTATATAACACCAGCCAGAGAATTACCATCGCATGAGTCTAGAAGCCTATTACTCAAGAATACGCAGAAGCAAGAGGAGGCAACTGAACAGCAACATGAGACTTGCAGGTCAATAAACAAATATATGAGGCTAGCGGGACAACTTTAAAGAAGCAGTAAACTTTTTTTATGGAAAAAAAAAAAATACTGTAGGTTGTTTCCTGTTCAGTAAAATAAGTGTACTCCCACTGCTGATAGATGCATATTTCCACAGTTATTACTGGTTAAACCCTTTGTTTGTTTGTTTGTTTTACATCATGAGTGCCCTCTAGTGGTCAGATTCCAATTAGTTATCCTGTGACATTCTAATGGAGAGGAAAATCAGTGATATACAGTTCTCCATAGAAAGTGACAGAAACTGCTGAGTCACTTCCTGTCAGTTAGAACTATCAGGAAGTAAACACAGTAAATTCACTTCCTGTCAGTTAGAACTATCAGGAAGTAGGATTGCCACCTTTTCTTAAAAAAAATACCGGCCATGGCATTCTCTCCATAGACTTAACATTGGACAGAAGCCAATTTTTTACCGGCCTGCCGGTAAAATACTGGCTGGGTGGCAACCCTATCAGGAAGTAAGCACAGTAAATTCACTTCCTGGTTATTTGAACTGTTATAAAGTTTGAATAAAACAACTGACAGCAATGGGAGTGACCTTGTTTTAGTCAGCAGGAAAAGCTCTATAACATATAGGTCTTCGTTAAAAAAAAGTTCACTGCTCCTTTAAACCAGCATCACAATACATCAGGGAAACTTGAAACCAGCAGAGTAGCACACAAGCATTGCGAATGTACTTTAAATGAAAACAGCAGAGTAATACATCAGACCAGCAGGGCAGCAGGCCAACACATGAAACCATTAGAGCAAAACAGAATGATACCAGTGGGATCATAAACAATTACAAGACTCTAGTAGGGCTGGCAGAGAAATGCTTAAAACTAGGAGAAAAACACACATACTCTGTAATTCTGTTCAACCCTGCAGACAGGGGAGATGTTAGATTTACCAAACACTCAGGCCTTGACCCAAATAAACGCATTATTAGGTCAACCTGCTTATCGTGTACAGCCAGAATGTGACAATTCCGTTGCCTGCAGGTCTCCTGTGTTTTTGCATTGTATAATTACATGGCACCATAAGAGTAATATGGTAGGACTATGGACCAATATACCATAATTTAAGACCAGCATTGTAGTACATTATTCAAGGCAATACACATTATTCTAGACCAGGCATGTCAAAAATACAGCTGAGGTCCATATGTTCAACATGTCTCTCCAAGGGGGGTCGCAGTGTTGATTTTTTCGGGTCTGTGTATGTGTGTACAGTATATGTGTGGGTGAGTGTCTGTGTATGTGTGTACAGTATATGTGTGTGTATGTGGGTGTGTTTCTGTTTATGTGTGTATGTACAGTATATGTGTGAGTGTGTATGTGGGTGTGTGTCTGTGTATCTGTGTACAGTATATGTGTGTGTATGTGAGTGTGTGTCTGTGTATGTGTGTACAGTATATGTGTGTGTGTGGATGTGTGTCTGTGTATGTGTGTACAGTATATGTGTGTGTGTATGTGTGTACAGTATATGTGTGTGTATGTGGGTGTGTGTCTGTGTATCTGTGTACAGTATATGTGTGTGTATGTGAGTGTGTGTCTGTGTATGTGTGTACAGTATATGTGTGTGTGTGGATGTGTGTCTGTGTATGTGTGTACAGTATATGTGTGTGTGTGGGGGGGGGGTGTCTGTGTATGTGTGTACAGTATATGTGTGTGTGTATGTGGGTGTGTGTCTGTGTATGTGTGTACAGTATATGTGTGTGTGTGTATGTGGGTGTGTGTCTGTGTATGTGTGTACTGTATATGTGTGTGTGTGTATGTGTGTACAGTATATGTGTGTGTGTATGTGAGTGTGTGTCTGTGTATGT
>CM074719.1:22991519-23159019 GCA_037306005.1 Rhinophrynus dorsalis
ACCTTCCCCACTCACTGACACTGCTCAGCAATGCATTACCCACCTCCCCTAGCACTGACTTCCTGTCTTATCCCTACATTACCTTCCCCACTCACTGACACTGCTCAGCAATGCACTGCCCTCGCCCCTTAGCACTGACTTCCTGTCTTGTCCCTACATTACCTCCCCACTCACTGACACTGCTCAGCAATGCATTACCCACCTCCCCTAGCACTGACTTCCTGTCTTATCCCTACATTACCTTCCCCACTCACTGACACTGCTCAGCAATGCACTGCCCTCGCCCCTTAGCACTGACTTCCTGTCTTGTCCCTACATTACCTCCCCCACTCACTGACACTGCTCAGCAATGCATTGCCAACCTCCTCTAGTACTGACTTCCTGTCTTATTCCTACATTACCTCCCCCACTCACTGACACTGCTCAGCAATGCATTACCCACCTCCCCTAGTACTGACTTCCTGTTTTATCCCTACATTACCTCTCCACTCACTGACACTGCTCAGCAATGCATTACCCACCTCCCCTAGCACTGACTTCCTGTCTTATTCCTACATTACCTTCCCCACTCACTGACACTGCTCAGCAATGCACTGCCCTCGCCCCTTAGCACTGACTTCCTGTCTTGTCCCTACATTACCTCCCCACTCACTGACACTGCTCAGCAATGCATTACCCACCTCCCCTAGCACTGACTTCCTGTCTTATCCCTACATTACCTTCCCCACTCACTGACACTGCTCAGCAATGCACTGCCCTCGCCCCTTAGCACTGACTTCCTGTCTTGTCCCTACATTACCTCCCCACTCACTGACACTGCTCAGCAATGCATTGCCAACCTCCTCTAGTACTGACTTCCTGTCTTATTCCTACATTACCTCCCCCACTCACTGACACTGCTCAGCAATGCATTACCCACCTCCCCTAGTACTGACTTCCTGTTTTATCCCTACATTACCTCTCCACTCACTGACACTGCTCAGCAATGCATTACCCACCTCCCCTAGCACTGACTTCCTGTCTTATTCCTACATTACCTTCCCCACTCACTGACACTGCTCAGCAATGCATTACCCACCTCCCCTAGCACTGAATTCCTGTCTTATTCCTACATTACCTTCCCCACTCACTGACACTGCTCAGCAATGCATTACTCACCTCCCCTAGCACTGTCTTCCTGTCTTATCCCTACATTATCTCCCCACTCACTGACACTGCTCAGCAATGCATTGCCAACCTCCTCTAGTACTGCATACCTCCCAAGTGTCCCTCTTTAGGAGGGACAGTCCCTATTTTAGGCACAAATCTCTCTGTCCCTCTTTTCCACCCTGATGTCCCTCTTTTTAGGAAATCAAACTGTGTGGTGTGTATATAAGTGTATCACATTGCTCTACAGCAATAAAACTCACATTAATGTTTGTTTAAATGTCGGTATATGTGTTTATAAATTAGCCTGTGTAAATAAAATACTATGGTCTTGTTATATGTCGTTTATTAGGTTACACAAGGAGCTATCAATAGCTCATGAAATAGCCTAAAAATTATCGGTAATGCCCCACCCACTGGCCACGCCCCCAGCAACACACCCTAAAACAAAGGTGTCCCTCTTTAGCAATTTGAAATGTTGGGAGGTATGGCACTGACTTCCTGTCTTATTCCTACATTACCTTCCCCACTCACTGACACTGCTCAGCAATGCATTACTCACCTCCACTAGCACTGTCTTCCTGTCTTATGCCTACATTACCTCCCCACTCACTGACACTGCTCAGCATTGCATTGTCCACCACTCCTAGAAATTAAAGAGTCAGTGTGTGTGTGTGTGTGTGTGTGTGTGTGAGTGTCTATATTGAAGGGATTTCTATAGGACCAAAACAGAAAATGCCTGAATAGCACAGCATAATAAGAATAACCTATAAATCTATATAAGTAAAAAATTAGTGCTCTAAATACAAAAATGTACAATGCAACACACAGGTAATTTTGAATATTATTTCAAAATAACTAGCATAGCTTTTTAGGTTATACGGCCCTTTTAAAGTATAAAAGAGATACATTTCATGGTTCTTCTTGTAATACCCATTGTTTTCAGTCAATATTACAAAACAACCAGTTCTGTTTTTCTCCTAATATACAATAAATGCCTTAAAGAGACCAAGCCATTGATTATGATTATGCAATTACTGTCATAGTAATTTGATGACCATGGAATCAAAACATGGTTATTATGGCTAATAGATTGGTGGCACCAAACATGACGGCTGAAATTCATGAGTAACGGGAAGGAAACCATTACAGTAGAACATCAAAGTCAAACTTGACCCTCAAAAGGTTAACTTCATTTTTAATGAATTTCAGTTTCAATTACAGTAAGCTCGATCCTTTGTTGACATTCAAACGTAGGCCCACTTTTAACACTTTGGTGTCAGAGGGGCTTTGCCATTGCTCACCACTCCGGCACTCAAAGTGTTAAAGTGTCCACAAAACTACTTCCTTGACTTTATACAAGTGTATATTTAAAGTCAAGCTGTGTATATTTTTTATTATATATCTACCCTTTTTTGACACGTTTTTATGCCCCTCACAGTGAGCTGTCTGGATCTCTCTATCAAGAGAGCTTTCTGTCAGAACTTGTGAAAACAAGGAAGGCGATACAATGTAGCAATCCCTGTAGAATTCAGTGCTCAGTATGCTCTACTCAATAGACCTGAGGCAGTCTTTTGTGTTGCATGGATAATGTTACATTGCCTCACTATGCCTGCTTTCAGAGAGAGTTGTATTGAGACAAGGATTCAGGGCGAGGGGGGGGGGGGTCACTAAGCAGTGATAAAGAGGTGATAAAGTGGAGCTTCTCTAGTTTATCACTTCTCCAATTCCTATGTTATTCTATGGAGTGTATGCACTAAGATCTCCAAAGCTGAAAAAGATCTTAGTGCAATGGCTCTATAGAATAACATAGGAACTGGAGAAGTGATATCACTGGAGAAATCATCTCCACTTTATCACCTCTTTATCACCGCTTATTGAATCTCCCCCAGGGAGATTACTGAAAGGGACATTCTTTGAGTGCTAGAGGAATATCCAACACATTACTTTGAAAGGCACTGGATACTGACAAAGTGTTAAATAAAATCAGAAAACATGATAAAAATATAATAAAAATATAGGCAATTAGACTGTACATGTTACACAACTGCAGAATGTGTAAAGTCCAGTACAAGGCTTACGTTCACTTTAATATGTTTTGCTAGAATGGATAGCATCACTTAAAGGGATAGTATTGCTATCATTTCACAAAAATTAATATTGTAGACATTATAAACACGAATAGAAAGAGTTATGTTCCATCTCTCAAACTTTTATAGTTTGAGAGATTGAAGCATGTAAACTTTCTGTTTCCCAGAAGACTGCCACCTAGCTGAAAAAAACAGAATCCGGTCCCGGGACCGTCCTGCGGCTCTTCAGCAGAGCCAAAATAGCACGATATAGAAATAAATACTTCATTGGGATGGTCTACAAGGTGTGTCTGGTTTGCAAGCACACGTTGTAGACCGTTCCAGTGAAGTAGTTCTTTCTACATTGCGCTATTTCGGCTCTGCTGAAGAGCCACAGTATGGTTCCTGGACCGGATTCTGTTTTTCTCAGCTAGTTTGCAGACTTCTGGGAAACCGAAAATTTACATGCTTCGATCTCTCAAACTAAAAAAGTTTGAGAGAAGGGACATTGCTCTTTCTATTCATGTTTATAATGTGGACAATATTAATTTTTGTGAAATTATAGCAATACTATCCCTTTAAGTGATGCTAGCTCCACCGTGTTTCTGCAGTCGATGCACAAGATTTTCCATCATTTGGAAGACAGTTAAATATCAGCATCTTTAAAAACAATAACACCACCTAATAATAAAATCCAATTTCTCACACGATCCTAAAAGCTACGAATCAGTTCTACATGGATTGGTTCCAAAAATGCATATGTAATTCTTATTGGATATCCTGTACATGGGACACACATGACGCTTGGTAACCAGAGCCAAGGACAATGAATGTGATAAATAGGTGATAAAGTGGAGATGATTTCTTCAGTAATATCACTTCACCAATACCTATGCTATTCTATGGATCCCATGTCTAAGATATCTTAGTCCATAGTATTATTCAGGATATGGAGAAGTGATATCACTGGAGATGATATCTGCCCTTTATCACCTCTTTATCACACCTTATTGCACCTGCCACCAAGTCATCTTTAGATTTTAGGAGGTCCTTAGAGGGAGGCGTTTGGGGTATTTCATTCCAGTGGCAAGGTATCACATTCACCTCCATGAACATGCTCTAGATTATTAATTAACCCTTTGAGTGCCAGAGGACACTGCGTTGGATACCCCTTCTGACACTCAAAGGGTTAAAATGCTGATGTAAACTAATGATGCAAAATCTTGGAGACTATTCATTTAGTGCATCATTTGCTGAAACACATCAATGTTAAATGATGCTGTTCATTCTATCATAGCATATAAAAGTTCATTGTTTCCTGCTGAACAGGACAAGGATTCTGCTACCTCTGCATGATGTTTTATCCAAGGGTTATGCATTAAATTTTTTTATTTTTTTTTTAATCAGATTGCCAGTAGAATAGCCAACTGGTGTGTAAAAGGCATTTTTCACAATGAGCTCCATGGGAGAGACAAATCCGCCAGTGCGGCCTTACCGTATTAGTGTGGAACACTGGTGGCTGCACGTCTGGGAATGCAACAGAGAAGTTTCTCTTATTGATAATGTTTGAGGCTGACCAGCAGTTCTCAGGATAACCAGGCATGATCCCAATTGGGTAATCAGCATCTCAGGCTTTGTAATTATCATGAGTAAGCGTGAGAAACGCTAAACACATTGATCTGTGAGGCACCGATTGTCATCTGCTGGTTGAAATATGAATTCCCCTAAAGTCTCTCCTCCAACGCTTTAAAGGGATGTTGTCTAGGTATTTGCACCTTTTTTATTGAATTACAATAAAGTTTCAATTGTTTTAGACACTTTTTCGCTGTTTAAAATGTATGGTGTTTCCTTTTTACTGCCTGTGTAACACTTTGGAGTATATGGGGATTCTCTGATACCGTAACAACAGCGATTTGTCATTATATTATCCTGAGGATTTCAGCATATAGCTGGTTAATTGTATCTGCACACTATTTGTTGTTTAAAGTCCTCGATATTGGAAGTAAGAGCTGATGAAATTGTGTTCACTGCATTTGTAATTAATCTACCTATGCTAAATTTTGGATATCATTATAATCAGATCTGTTGGTTTGTTCCAACATCTGAAGATGGGGAACAATGCAATAGAGAACATGATTGCTATAAAGAGCCCTTTCATGTTTAAAGGAGCAGTAAACTTTTTTTTTATGAAAACACATATTTTACATTTCCTGCTGAATAAAACAAGGTCACTCCCATCACTGTCAGATGTTTTATTCAAAATTTATAGCAGTTCAAATAATCAGGAAGTGAATTTACTGTGGTTACTTCCTGATAGTTCTGACAGGAAGTGACTCAGCAGTTTCTATCACATTCTATGGAGAACTGTATGTCTCTGACTTTTCTGACTTTCCTCTCCATTAGAATCTAACAGAAAATCTAATTAGAATTTGACCACTAGAGGGCACTGCTAATATAAAAAAAAACATGGGTTTAAACTGTAATAACTCTGAAAATATAAATCTCTCAGCAGTGGGAGTAACCTTATTTTACTCAGTAGGGAAATCCCTACAGTATATATTTTTTCATAAAAAACATTTACTGCTCCTTAAAGGAAAGGAAGGGCATGATTGTGGGGTCACAGTCCCATCCCTTTAATAATATTTGGGGATTTGTATGGCCGTTCTTCTGGATGGGCTGAAAGGGATCTTAATGTTTATAAATAATACGTCGGGCTACCTGCACATTGCTTTATTCGGCAGAAGTGCAGCATCACCGATGTCCTTAAATTTACCCGCTGTCCTTCTCGTTAGTTTTATTCTTTTTAGACACAGCTGTCATTTAAAGGGATAGAAATGTTTCATAATAAAAGCAGCTCTAATTAATCTTCATAGTATTTGGACTTTGGAGAGTGTTATTTCAATACTGTCAGAGTTGTAGTACAAGAGTAATTCAATGACAAAGTGTCCCCCTCCCGCCCCTTTTACTGATGTAACACTGCTCAGCTAGAGCAGAAGGGAGGTGCCCAGGCAGACTGCAGAGAGGGACAATCTTCAATTAAGATAATGGAAAAAGCTGAAAAACTTGTCAAGGGGGGCAGGGCTTTCATTGTTCTCATAGGAAGAAGATTGTCCCCTTCTGTTATCTGTCTGGTCTATGGACGGGATTCCACGTCTGAGAAGAGATGGCTTACACTAGGTAAAAGGGGCAGAAGGGGAAACTTTGCTTGTAAATATCTCTCAAACCATAAAGGTTTGAGAGATAAGACATATCATTCTTCATAATTTTTTTAATGCCTACAAAATAAAATAAAGATAAAATGAAGTATTACTGTCCCTTTTAATGATCTATAATGCGTGCCTGGTTTGCAAGCACACATTGTAGACCATTCAAATGAAATATTTATTTCTATATCCTGCTATTTCGGCTCTGCTGAAGGACCGCAGGACGGTCTGCAGACCAGGATCTCCTGCTGTAACCTCGACAGTGACATCAGTGCAAGGGGAGGGAAGGGGGAAATTTGTAAGCTTATATCTCTCAAACCATAAAGGTTTGAGAGAATGGACTGTGAACAATTAATTTTTTTTTTTTTTTTACTATCTACAGAATTACCTTTCAATAAAATGATCTACTGCTATCCCTTTAAGGGGTTAAAGCATTGTTATTATTCTAAGAATAAACTAATTAGCAAATATCGAAAGTCCCATTTTGCTGTGAATACTATTATTTCAGCAAATGTTCAACAAGACGAGAAAACAGAAGCAATATTATTAGGGAAAGTTAAATGCGAATTAATGTGTTGAATGCATTTTGTAGGGGTGACCTAAAAGCATTCCTTGTGAGGACTCTCACTCTTAGGACATTTGACATGCCAAGGAGCATATCGACAGGGCACTATTAATTAACTTTGTGCCGATACAAATTGTATTCAAAGCCAGAAAATCCAATTAGTATTGATCCACCCTTTATTGCTACAACTAACTTGAATCATGTAATCTCTATTGATCTATATTCTACGTAAGCGAGATATGTTATTAGAAAGAACCTTTTGAAAATCCAACTCCGTCCGTCCTGTCATCTGGAATCTGGATGATCTTAAAGGTGCACCTTCTAACAATAACCAACCCCTACTTACCTTACTATGCCAGAAAATCCTAATAACCCCTATGAATTTTGCCCAAGTGCCCTTGTTCAAGAGACAACATTTTCAGTGAGTCCTGGATTTCATGTGATGGAGGCATGATAATTGCTGTCAGTTTTTTCAAACTGAGTAAGCAGCGTACAGGAGTCTATTTAAGAGACAAAGAAAACCAAGGAAGGTGCCCAATAGTGCCTAATGTCTTAAATAACAAGAGAACAAATAAATAATATGATGATACTCGCATATAGAAGTGGTTTGTAGGGCTTTGACCACATAGCACCAAAGACAGCAGGCAATGAAATAAACACTCAGGTCTGAGGCTAAAATGCACTGCAAGAAGAAGGCTGTTGTTTCTCCATTCCAAATATACAAACTAAATACTTTATTAAAACAATAACATATATATATCTCCAAAGTATCAAGATCGGGATCCTCAAAGAGAGCACTCGTAGGACTTGATTAAAACAAAAAAGATGATTTTATTAATATCAACCTTTCGGCCCCAATCTGGGCCTTCCTCGAGACTTTCCTAAAATGGAAATGGGCAGGTCACATAGTAGCAAGACAACCTGCCGGTAGATAGACCAACCAAGTTTTGGAATGGATTTCATTTGCTGGTACACAGTGGCAACAAAAAACACAAGGCCGAAGTTGATAGAAACTTGCTGAGGAGGCTTTCATCATGCAGTGGATCAACAAGAACAACAGCTGAAGCAGGCCCAAAGCAGGGTCGAAACATTGATGGAATAAACAATACATTTGTTCTTCACCCCACCAAGTATTGTGAGTGCTTTTTTCATTTGCTATATTTGGATACAAGATTACTAATAAGACTGGCACCCAGTGACGAGGCTGATACAAAGCGGGGTTCTCCGAAGGAGCGTTCCTCTCTGTATCAGCAGTGGCGCGGGCAGTCTCTACTGAGTATGACTGCACCGCGACCGTCTGGCACTGTATCAGCCACGGCGTGGGCAATCTCTACTGTGCATGACTGCCCCATGACCGGCTGGCACTGTATCAGCCACGGTGTAGGCAGTCTCTACTGTACATGACTGCCCCACGATCGGCTGGCACTGTATCAGCCACTGTGTGGGCAGTCTCTACTGTGCATGACTGCACCGAGACCGGCTGGCACTGTATTAGCCACGGCGTGGGCAGTCTCTACTGTGCATGACTGCCCCGCGACCGGCTGGCAGTGGCACTGTGGTCCATGTAACGAGCTCTTCAACTAGTACATATATAATATACTAATTAAGAACCATTTAATGCAAGGATAGAATTCCTCTTTTAACATGAAAGTTGAAAAGTGCTTCATTGGCGAGCCAGCATCAGTTTATATAAACAGGGCTTGACCTCTAAGAAAGAACACCAATAGATGTGAAAAGAAATTAATTCTGTACAATATAATATAAGAACCCTGTTTTTCTTGATGTTGAACAACAGGAAAGTTATCTGAACTAAGTATTCCTGTGTTCCATCAAATAAATATAATTGGGAATTGGATGTCTTTAGAAGTCTGTTTTTTTTCTGCGAGAAGGATTTAGTATCTTATGTAGAACATCCATCACTTTGTATGGGATACTCTATACTGTTGTTGTTTTTATTACAAACCAAAATCTTGCAGTACTTTCTTTGGCAGCTCAACAGCCTTTGGTGCTTTTCTCTTCTTGAGAATCTTTCATACAAAGTCATTAAAGTGTTTCCCCTATTCCTGCTTGGGCTTAATACTATGCTTAAAGTATGCTTAAGCATTGGAGAGATGAAAGTATCAGACAAGGGGGAAAAAGAACAGGTCAGAGCAGTTCATTTGGAACAAGAAGGAAATTTCCACAAGGCATTGAACCGGAGTGTAGAAGAAAACAGTTCTGGCAAAATTATAGCATTGCCTTTGGGCGTCTGATGCAGGCTGCTGAAGACAATAAATCAAAAGTACTTAAGCAGGCATCAGAATACCTTGGGCTCTGAAAAAAACCACAAAAATGAAATAAAGGTAAACATAAATATATCTATGCATTTTTCAAGCTGTATCGAAGCAAGCGAGGCATCTCATAACAGAAAATATAAATATATCAGTTATCCTGTATTTCTCTGATTGAAACGCATTCAAATTCAGTAAAAAAAATGTATTCGCAATATGTAACATTTACTTATGTATAGAAGTTTTATGGGAAACAAAAAAGGAGTGATAACTGCATACTGATAGAGGTTTGGTGTGTATGTTTGTGTGTGCGTCTGTTTCACATTATATCAACTGTTTTATTTTTAATAATTTACTTTCTAAACAGAAATACTACATGAACTTCTAAAAGAGCACTAGTATAAAGTGAAGCAAGAGTGCTAGAAATTCTATATAATAATTCGCTAAAATGTGTGTAACGACGCAGTCATGCGCAGTAGAGACTGCCAGTGATGAGGCTGATACAGAGCGGGGTGTTCTGAAGGAGCGTCCAGCTCTGTATCAGCTGCAGCGTGGGCAGTCTCTACTGAGCATGACTGCACCGCAACCGGCTGTCACTGTATCAGCTGCGGCGTGGGCAGTCTCTACTGAGCATGACTGCACCGCAACCGGCTGTCACTGTATCAGCAGCGGCGTGGTCAGTCTCTACTGTGCATGACTGCACCGCAACCAGCTGGAACTGTATCAGCAGCGGCTTGGGCAGTCTCTACTGAGCATGGCTGCACTGCGATCGGCTAGAACTATATCAGCTGCGGCTTGGGCAGTCTCTACTGAGCATGACTGCACCGCGATAGGCTAGAACTGTATCAGCTGTGGCTTGGGCAGTCTCTGCTGAGCATGACTGCACCGCGATAGGCTAGAACTGTATCAGCTGTGGCTTGGGCAGTCTCTGCTGAGCATGGCTGCACCGCGATAGGCTAGAACTGTATCAGCTGTGGCTTGGGCAGTCTCTGCTGAGCATGGCTGCACCGCGATAGGCTAGAACTGTATCAGCTGTGGCTTGGGCAGTCTCTGCTGAGCATGACTGCACCGCGATAGGCTAGAACTGTATCAGCTGTGGCTTGGGCAGTCTCTGCTGAGCATGGCTGCACCGCGATCGGCTAGAACTATATCAGCTGCGCTTGGGCAGTCTCTACTGAGCATGGCTGCACCGCGATAGGCTAGAACTGTATCAGCTGCAGCGTGGGCAGTCTCTACTGAGCATGGCTGCACTGCGACTGGCTGGCAGTGGCACTGTGGCCCATGTAATGGGCTCTTCAACTAGTATCTATATATATGAAAATTAATGTCATACGATGGGTTTCTGGATCCATTTTGGCCATGCCATGGGGCTGGCAATGGGCATTGTTAGACATGTGGGGGTACAGCATTTATAAAATCATTCTCTGCAGGGAGGTACTGTGCAGCTACAGTTGGCTGGGGCCAGTGATTGCCCTCTCTCGCTTTTGCCACCTCCTATCTTTCTGCCCTCCGTCCTTTTCACCAATGCCTCTCTCCTTGCCACTCTCTCCTCTTCGCCTGTCCTTCCTTCCTCCCTTTCATCCACTCCTCTTCACCCATCTGCCCTTCCTCCTTTTCACCAATGCCTCTCTCCTTGCCGCTCTGCCTTTCCCCCACACCTCTTCGCCTGTCCTTCCTCCCTTTCATCCACTCATCTTCACCCCCTTTCTCCATTTCACCCAATCCTCTTCACCCATCTGCCCTTCCTCCCTTTCATCCACTCCTCTTCACCCATCTGCCCTTCCTCCCTTTCATCCACTCTTTCATCCACTCCTCTTCACTCTTTCAACCTCCCTTTGTCCTCTTCAAAAAAAGCAGTTCCAGCATATGGCTAAAACATATATGCGCGTTTATGTAAGTGGCTATTACTGTCTCTATCTATCCATCTTCTGTTCCTCTTCAGACCGCTGTGATAGCATACATCACACGTTGTGATGTCACAAAGTCTCCAGCTGTGGGTAGTTCTAAAGGACAGACTGGTTATGGTCAGGTCCTCCCTCCCACTCTTTTGTCTACCTTCCATTTTGATATGGCTTTGCAACCTGTACCTGGACACCAGATCAAATTACTCCCTCTGTACAACACAAACACACACCCCTTTTAACCCCTAAATATTTTCTATCTTACTTTACCACTCACAACCCCTTGGTCACACGACTTATCTGCCCGTTACTGTGGCACATCACAAGCCCGCCCATTTTAATGCATCTTTTGCACGTCATATCCACTTTCTTTATCCTCCTGTTTTTTCTGCCTGACATGATACCATTATCTTTGATACTATCCCAGTGGACACTTACTCAGCCATCACTGTCACTCACCTCACCCATCTGTCTTAATATGCATACATTGTTTTCTGTTACAATCACCCACCTATCATCAAATGTTCTCACCTGTTACTATGACACATACTCACCTGGAATTCCATGCTTATATGACACTTACACTTGTGTTTCCATGTTCAGATGCTCCTTCTTCATTCTCCTCCCCTAGCCATTACATTCTATTACTCCTCACTCTTTTTTATTGTTTCTGTTTTGTCCTCCCTAACTTGCTCTACTCATCTCCCTTTACTATGCAACCACACTCACGCACCCCCATTATTATGCAGCTCCCTTATCTGTAACACTCATCCTTCATACATTCTGCCACTAATTCAACTGCTGGCACACCACCTCCTGTAACCTTCTGCTTCCTGACCCACTTCCTACTAAGTCTGCCCTCACCATGCCCACTCAGTTTATTCTTATATAGCAGCCTTGAACAATATGTGACCCTACATTTTCTGCCAGACTACAACTCACTTCATCCCGCTGACTGCCAGGAGATGATGGCAGCTGTAGTTCGGAAGCAGCAGGAAGCCCTTATGTTGACTATTGCTATGATTTGCCATCCACTCAACCTTAAAGGGATAGTAATACTTCATTTTATCTTTATTTTATTTTGTAGGCATTAAAAAAACCATGAAGAACGATGTAAGTCTTATCTCTCAAACCTTTATATTCACAAGCAAAGTTTCCCCTCCTGCCCCTTTTACCTAGTGTAAGCCATCACTTCTCAGATGTGGAATCCAGTCCATAGACCAGACAGATAACAGCAGGGGGCAATCTTCTTCCTATGAGAACAATGAAAGCCCTGCCCCCCTTGACAAGTTTTTCAGGTTTTTCCCTTATCTTAACTGAAGATTGTCCCTCTCTGCAGTCCACCTGGGCACCTCCCTTCTGATCTGACTGAACAGTGTTACATCAGTAAAAGGGGTGGGAGGGGGATACTTTGTCATTGAATTACTCTTGTACTACAACTCTGACAGAATTGAAATAACACTCTCCAAAGTCCAAATACTATGATGATTAATTAGAGCTGCTTTTATTATGAAACATTACTCTCCCTTTAACCCTTGAATGTTAAAACCATCACCAAGACATTTATTTGCAATGTAAAACAGATATCAGCATATTCATTGGGTTAAATATGTGCCACCTTATGTCCATTTTGTGTCAGTGTTACTCATCTGTCTCTTGTTTCTGTATCGAATGTGATTCCCTCAGCGCACACATACTCCAGTAACTTATTGCACAGGATGCCTGTATATATCAAACAATAAAACAACATGTGTGGTTCTTGCTTCATAATAATAACACATTGCAAATGTCTGCAAAGGTCCTCAAACACACTAGACCTTCTGGCGCAGTGTACTTTCACTAAACACATAACAGCTTCCATTCCGAGGAGTCTTCATATTCAGTGTTAGGAAAATAACCAATCACTGTGAACTGGAGGAGTGTTGTCAGTCATACTTAACTCGTGTCTGAACAAAATGTGTGACCACATGTATGAAACTGGATCATCACAGCTCTGAAGCATGTCAACTTCATCACAGTGAACAAATGAAAATTACAGTTGATTTTAATATAAATCCATATCCAATGAATGATAGAGAGGTCTCAGAGTCAGTGTTTGTGCCACGTTGTGTGTGTGTGTGTGTGTATATCTCTCTCTCTCTCTCTCTCTCTCTATATATATATATATATATATATATATATATATATATATACAAAACAGTTTGGAGGCACTCTCACTTAAACAGTCAAAGATGCCTGGGTGCTGTGATGAGACTGTGGTAATGGACATATAATAGTGGATCAAGCACTCGCAGGCCTTCAAGTGGAGATTCGGCCAGACTGTGTACTGAGGAAGGCCAGCACAGTCTGACCGAAACGTTGATTTAAATAAATTCATTGAATCTCCGCTTGAAGTCCTGCGAGTGCTTGATCCACTATTACATGTGTGTATATATATATATATATATATATATATATATATATATATATATATATCAGGGCTTTAAATTTGAAGTCCTTTGCTACTAGCCAGATCTGAAAAGTTACTCGCCACTGCAAGTCATAACATACCCACCAGGGCTGAATTTTCACTCGCCATTGGCTAGTAGAGAGTGGAAATTTTGAGTCGTGTATATATATATACTAGTTGAAGAGCCCATTACATGGGCCGCAGTGCCACTGCCAGAAGGTCACGGGGCAGTCATGCACAGTCGCAGTGCAGTCACCCCGCTCTGTATCAGCCTTGTCACTGGCAGTCTCTACTGAGTATGACTGCGTCGTTACACACATTTTAGCAATTTATTACATAGGATATGTGTGTATATATATATATATATATATATATATATTTTTTTTTTTTACCAGTTTCTCCTCCCAGTCTTTACATCCTCCCAGTCCTTTCACAGCTTGGGCACTCAATGCCAAATCCATACAAAAACTTAATGTTACACAGAGAGGTATAGAGCGGCAAATTCTAAACATAACAAAAAAGAAACGGAAAACATGAGCCTGGATTCATCAGCAAACAAAGGTCTATGACATCACAGAGTAAAGCACCTGAAATGGAAATGGGCAGGACACACAGCAAGAAGACCTGATGGTAGATGGACCAAATGTGAGTCTGCATGAGTCTGTGTGTGATTGTGTGCGTGTGTGTATATATATATGTATATATATATATATATATATATATATATATATACACACAGTACTGTGCAAAAGTTTTAGGCAGGTGTGAAAAAATGCTGTAAAGTAAGCATTTTTAACAAAATGAAAGGAAATTAACAAAATGCACAGTGAGTGAACAGAAGAAAAATCTATATCAAATCAATATTTGGTGTGACCGTCCTTTGCCTTCAAAACAGTATCAGTCCTTCTAGGTACACTTGCACATGGTTTGTTAAGGAACTGGACAGGTAGGTTGTTCCAACCACCTTGGAGAACTAATCACAGTTCTTCTGTGGATTCAGTTGCGTCTCTCTCTTCATGTGATCCCAGACAGACTTGATGATGTTGAGATCAGGGCTCTTTGGGGGCCAAAACATCACTTCCAGGACTACTTGTTTTTCCATACGTTGAAGATAGTGCTTAATGACTTTGGGCCATATGTTCAAAGGGATAACGACAAAAAATTGTCATATGAAAGACAAAGATAAGTAATTGGATGCATGAACGACAGATTTCTATAGAGTATACGCCAAAAAACTAGTAATGTCCGTTGTATATGACACAACTCCAGAATTGACGGGCAAAGGGGCGGGGCAAGGGCGTGGCTAAACGATTCTCCAGTGTCGTATAGAGGAAAAGAAAATTTGTCGTAACTAATGACAAAAAAATGTCTTTCAAAAGACAAAATTTGTACGTTAAGAAAAAAGTGGAGGGAATGTGAAGTTCTGAATGTGAGAATGTTTGTCTTAAGACATTTTTTGTCGTTGGTTAAGACACTTTTAAAGACATTTGTAACCCCTTAACAACCAGCCGATCGGCACGGCGTGGTCAGTTAAGGACCACGGAGCATTTTTCTTTTTGCTCCTTCCGTTTCCGGACTCCCCGAACAGCGTGCAGCCGCGGGGGGAGACTGGAATTCCATGACGGTCATAGTTCGTCATGGGTCGTTCAGTCAGATTTACCCATGACGTACTGTGACCGTCAAGGGTCATTAAGGGGTTAAAGACATTTTTGTTGTTAGTTAAGACATTTTTTTAAGACATTTTTGTCGTTAGTTAAGACATTTTTTGTTGTTCCATACGACAATTTCTGTCAGGACAAACGACATATTTCCAATCACAACCGACACTCTCTGAAAATATTAATGATCCCAACGACACTGTACTTTGAAAAGTCGTCACAGACGACAAAAGCTATTTCGCTACTTCATTGAACATACGGCCCTTTGGCAGTATACCTGGGGACAGTACCATGCTGAACAATACATTTGCAGCCTCCCTGATGGTGTTGCATGATGGATAACTATCTGCATGTACTACTTAGCATTGAGGAGACCATTCGTTCTGACCAAATCCCCATCTCCATTTGCAAAAATGTAGCTCCAAACTTGTGAACAGTGAACCTCCATCATGCTTCACTCTTGCAGACATCATTCTTGCACCGCTCTCCAGCCCTTTGGTGAACAAACTGCCTAAAGAGGGACACTTGAAATGTATGGTATGATATACTATCCACAAAGTGTTATGCCAGATCAGTATGTAATGGATTTTTATTCTGACTGTACAGATATACTGTATACACCTAATAGTGCTAAATGTCATTGAAAATAAAGAGGTCTCTAACGAGCTTCAAACATAACCCCGTGGTATCTCCGGGTCGGTTCCCTTCCTAACGGTTACACTTATTCCTCACTAATGATCCAATATTTGCACTTATCTCTGAAACTCTTACTCTTTGTATGTTCATATTTTTACTGTGAACTATAATTTCTCTTTCTGGAAATGCTGCGTACATTTATGGCAAAATATAAGCACAGATACATATATACATCTTTAAAGTTAAAGTGGACTT
Source organism: Rhinophrynus dorsalis (assembly GCA_037306005.1). NCBI lineage: Eukaryota > Metazoa > Chordata > Amphibia > Anura > Rhinophrynidae > Rhinophrynus > Rhinophrynus dorsalis. The sequence continues at coordinate 23,007,672 of CM074719.1, forward strand.
GTCGCAATAAGAAATGTTTGGTTAATTTAAACCTTTTAAATGCCTACACGTTGGGGGTTATGCACTAAGGTGTGATAAAGAGGTGATAAAGCGGAGATGACTTCTCCGGTGATATCATTTCTCCAATTCCTATGTTATTCTATGGAGCTTATGCACTAAGATCTCCAGAGTGTGAGAAATCATAGTGCATAGGCTCCATAGAATAACATAGGAACTGGAGAAGTCATCTCTGCTTTATCACCTCTTTATCGCCCCCTAGTGCATAACCCATTGTGTTGCAAATCCACTACAACACCACCTCAAAGCTGAAATACACACTCTGCATATTCCCTGATTCCCTGATTTAAAGGGATAGTAATACTTAATATGCAAAATTATATGTATTGTAGAATGTATCCCTCTGAGTAAAACAAGGGTACTCCCACAGCTGAAAGGTGTTTTATTCAATAGTTAATGCAGCTCAGAGTTTATTTTTTTAGGTGCAATATCACAGTGGCCTGAAACTGTACAGTGGCGCTGTTGCGACACCATCCTATGGAGATTTATGGTCCGTGGACTAGAGCTGTCCATAGGATGGTATAACAACAGCACCACTGTACCATTTCAGGCCACTGTGATATTGCACCTAAAAAAAATTCAACTTTGAGCTGTAATAACTTTTGAATAAAACACCTTTCAGCAGTGGGAGTAAAGAAACCCCCCGGACAATAAGGAAGGGGGGACATGAAGAAGGGGAAGGGTAGGAAATGAGGTAGGTCAGGGGGAGGGGTAAGAGTTAGGGAACTAGCGCAGTAAAGGAAGTTAGGGCAGTGTAGGTGAGGGGCAGAGGCAGGAAGGAAGCAGAGCAGCAGCAGTGATTGTGTGTGGCAGCTGCTGTTACCTGATGTCGGCTGAGCTTATGGAGGAGTTGCGGCGGGTGGCTGAGGAGGATGGTGGTCGGTGGCTGCGGGAGCAGCTGCGGCTGAGGAACTTGGACGGGCGCGGGAGTGTGGCTGTGAGCGGACCAGCTGCGCTGGGTCGGCCTGTGAGGAGGACGCGGGAGCGCCCGCCGGACCGCCTTAGCCCTGAGGGTGGGAGGAGCCGGAGGCGCAGTAGAAGCCCTGTGGCAGCCCGGGCGGAGGGCAATGCGGCCAGTGGAGCAGGAGCTCGTGGGAGCCGGCGGGCTAAGGAGCGCCCGGTGAGGGGGTCACATGGAGAGGTGGAGGAACGCAGGTCCCGCCCCAGTAGGAGTCCGGGCGGGGATAGGAGGAGACCTTCCCGTGGGAGAGCTGCTTCGTCGGGTGGCAGGCCCCTGGCTGCTGTGGACCGTGCTGGATCGGGCAGGAGTGGAACAGGGAGTCAGGTGAGGTCTGATGGCTGTGTGGGGTTTTAGCTGCGCACCCTGGCGGTAGGGGTCTCTGCATGGGGGGTAGTCTGATGGAGGTCTGCTTGTGCTGTCTGCAGGGGAGCGCGGAGGTGGTGGTCCCAGGCACGAGCGGGGTGCACGGTGCAGGAACGCCTGGGGGGCCCTCGTTGCCCCTGGGGGTGTCGCTGGGGACTTCAGCTTGCCAGCCTGGGTTATCTGACGTCCTGGGTGCTGGGGGTTCATCCGGGCCCTCGCAGGGGGCTGCGGTGTCGGGTGGGAGCGTGCTTGGCGGTGTGCAGGCGCTGGGGACGCTGATGTCCTCTTCTGTCCAGTTGCAGGTAGCGGATCCGGTGCCCGTGGTGAGGAGCGGGAGCGGCCTGGCGGCGGCTGTGCAGCAGCTTCCGGTGACGGCGGCGCGTACTCCTGTGGAGCTGGGAACCGGCTCAGGAGGTACTGTGGGGTCTGGGTTGGGGGTGGGTGGGGCTGGGGGTCTTCTGGGGGAAGTGTTGGGGGGGTTGACGAGGCTGATTGATACTGTTAGACAGGCCGGTGGGGCGGGTGGGGGGCTGGATGACGGGGCGGTTAGGGCGTGGGCGTCGCATCTGCGGGCTGGGGGGACGGACGGGGGGACTAAGGTGGGGGCTGTGCCAGGGCGGTACTCGGTGGGTCTCGGGGGGGCTGCTCCGGCTCCCCCCCCGTTGGGTTCTCCGGGGGCGGGGGTTACGGGTCCCGGTTTGGTGTCGTCGGATGTGTCTTTGGGTGTCCCTGTGGGGGGCGTGGTTCTGGGTGGGGGGGCTCCTGTTCCGGCGGGTGTTCCTGCTGCGGCGTGTGGGTCTTCGTACCTGTGTTGGTCGGGCCCTTTGGGTTCGCACTCGAAGGCGGAGGTCAAAGAAAAGATTTGGAAGCAGGAGTACGTTGAACTTTACTCCTTACTTCCTTTGGAAGATGCTCCCCCTGACAAGGAGGAGAAGGACGACGCGAAGAAGGAGGATCGCGAGCGGCGGTGGTATAGTAAGATTCCCAAGGTTTTTGGGAACTGGATTAGGGCTTTCTCCGTTTTGGCCTGTGTCATGGGGGTGCGCTTTCCGCAGAAGTGTTCCTCGCTCTTTTGCTACCAGGATACCATATGGAGCGCTTGTCGCACTTATGGTGGTTTAGCTTGGTGGCGTTATGACGAGCAATTTCGTCAGCGCATGGCGGTGCACCCCTCCATGACATGGGACCAGATGGATATTGGCCTTTGGCTTTCTATTATGACGCGCCCTGCGACGTTTCAGGGTGGTCTATCGTTGTTTCTGTCCGGCGCCGGGGGGTTGGGGCTCCCCGCCGTGTCTGCCGCTGCCCGTAAACCGGGGGTGTGCTGGCAATTCAACGAAGGTGCCTGCAAGTTCGGGCAGACCTGTCGTTTCCGCCACGAGTGCTCACACTGTGGGGGACCCCACTCCGTGTCAAAATGTTTTAAACGCCGGTTGGAGCGTGACGGGGCTGACAAGGGGGGCGACTCCGGTACGCTTAAGCCGCATGCTCCCGTGGCTCGCCCGCTACCCTAATCGGGAGGCGGCGGCGCTGTTGGAGGAGGGTTTTTCGGAGGGTTTCCGCATTCCTTTCCGGGATAGGGACGGGGTTTTTGGGTCGGGTAATTTGGGATCGGCCTTGTCTTGGTACCTAAAAGAGAGCCGGGCAAGTTTAGGATGATCCATCATTTATCGTTCCCCTTTGGGGGTTCGGTTAATGATGACATTGATCCTGTGGTGTGTAAAGTCTCGTACACCTCTTTTGATAAGGCGGTCCGCCTGGTCTCTCAAGCGGGAAAGGGGGCTTTGTTGGCTAAAGCGGATGTGGAATCTGCGTTTCGGCTACTCCCTGTCCACCCTTCCTGTCATCATTTGCTGGGGTGTTACTTTCAAGGGTCCTTTTACGTCGATTTGTCCCTGCCAATGGGGTGTTCCATCTCGTGTGCGTTGTTTGAGACCTTCAGCACGTTTTTGGAATGGGTTGTGAGGGTGGAGGCTGGTTGTCACTCTATTATTCACTATCTCGACGACTTCCTCTGTGTCGGCCCGGGAGGATCGGCGATTTGCGCGTGGCTGTTGCGGACTTTGCAATGGGTGGCGGACGTTTTTGGGGTTCCTCTTGCGCCGGAAAAAACGGTTGGCCCGGTTACTTGTTTGTCCTTTTTGGGAATTGAATTGGATTCGATTGCCATGGAGAGTCGGCTGCCGGCGGACAAATTGGGCGAGCTTCGGGATTTGATACGGGCCTTTTTGGGGGTGCGGAGGGTGACTCTTCGGCAGCTGCAGTCCTTGTTAGGTAAATTGAACTTCGCCTGTCGGATTCTGCCAATGGGGCGTGTTTTTTCCAGGCGGCTGGCGCGGTTGATGGCGGGAGTTAAGCGGCCCCACCACTTCATTCGATTGACTCAAGAGGTGCGGTCTGATTTGGTGGTGTGGGATAGTTTTTTGAGGAATTTTAACGGGCGGTCGCTGTGGTTGGATCCGGTGTCTTCGAACGAGGAAGTGGGCCTGCAGACAGATGCGGCGGGATCGGGTGGTTTTGGGGCGATCCTGGGTGAGGATTGGTGTGCGGGTTGCTGGCCGTCCTGGTGGATGGACAGTGGTCTTACCCGTAACTTGGTGTTCCTTGAGTTGTTTCCAATCGTGGTGGCTCTGGAGCTTTGGGGGGATTCGCTGCGGAATAAATGCGTGGTTTTCCACTGTGATAATTTAGGTGTGGTGGACGTGGTCAACAACTTGACGGCGTCATCCCTTCCGGTTCTGCGTTTGTTGTGGTGTTTGGTGCTGCGGTGTTTGCGCTTAAACTTGTCTTTTCGGGCTAGGCATGTGCCGGGGGTGCAGAATGTTGCGGCTGGCGCCCTTTCTCGCTTACAGATGGAGTCTTTTCGGGTGGCGTGGCCAGCGGCGAAGGAGGTGGGCTCGGTCTGCCCGGACTATCTGTGGGAACTTGGCAGGATGGAGTAGCTGTGTGGATTAGGAATTCGGTGGCGCCGGCCACTTGGGCGCGGTACTCGAACGCCTGGGACGAGTGGTTGGAGCTGTCCAGGGTGGCAGGGGGTTTTCCGGACGACTCCTGTCGCCTGTTGGGTGTCTTGTGGATGATATGGCAGTGGGCTGATCTGGGCTGCTCGCCTTCCGTCATCTCTGGGCGTTTGGCGGGTTTGGTTTTTGGGTTTAAGCTTAGGGGTTTTACGGATGTTACTAAAGATTTTAGGGTGTGCATGGCCTTGAAGGGGATGCGCCGGGGAGTGCGGGTTCCGGACGCTCGGCGGCCGGTTTCTCTTTCCTTGTTGTGCCAGTTGATGGGGGTTCTTCCGTTGATTTGCCCGTTGGATTACGAGCGGCGTTTGTTCCGTGTGGCATTCAGCTGGGCTTTCTTTGGTGCAATGAGGATAGGGGAATTGGTGAGTCGGAGCAGGGCTGCCCCCGGTGGGGTGGGGCGGGAGGATGTGTTGCTGGGTGAGGGGGAAGTTCGTTTTCGGATCCGGCGGTCCAAGACGGACATGCTGGGTAGGGGGAGGTGGGTGACGTTATTTGCGATTCCTTCCTCCAATGTGTGTCCGGTGTCGCTGCTGCGGGACTTTTTGGCAGTGCGTCCGGGGGCTGGGGGTCCCCTTCTGATTCATGCCACCGGCTTGCCTTTGACGAGATATCAATTTGTTGCGGTTTTTCGTGGTTGTTTGGAGCGTCTGGGGGTGCCGGTGGCGGAGTTTGGAGGGCACTCCTTCCGCATTGGGGCGGCAACTGAGGCATCCCGGCTGGGTTTGCCGGACGAGGCCGTACGCCGCATTGGGAGGTGGGAATCGGACAGGTTCCGGTTGTATGTTAGGCCGGGGAGGAACCTTGCTGTATAGGTGGGGGTAGGTGGTTGGTTTCATCGGGCGGGCTTTTGTAGGGTGTGGATGTTCTGTATATTTAAAAAAAAAAAAAAATGTTTATAACCCCTTTGGGTGTTACAGTTGCTGGTGCCTGCCGATGGTGGGTCCTATGTGTTGCTGGGGGTCGGGGTTCATGTGTTTTTGTTTTCTAGGTATTCCTCCGGTGAAAGTGTGGATTATCGGGCATTCCTACGTGTATTGGGTGAGGAAACGGGCGTCTCTTCGCAGGAATGGCCTTCAGTTGGGTTTGGACCCTTCTTTGGTGGAGGTATCGTGGTTTGGATGTCGTGGGATGCGATGGGTGCAGTTGTTGCAGGATGTAGTTCAGTTTGCTAAGTGTCAGGGTGGGGGTCCAAGAATTTTGGTTATACATTTGGGGGGTAACGATTTGGGTTCGTTCCCGGTTTGGAGTCTTGGGGAACGGATTAAGAGGGATTTGCATCGTTTGCTTGCGCTGTTTCCGGATTTGGTGGTAGTGTGGTCGGAGACGGTGGCCCGTAGGGTGTGGGCGCAAGCAAGGGATCCAATAGCCCTGGATAAAAGTAGGATTAAGCTCAATAGGAAGATTACGAAATATGTTCTACAGCTGGGGGGTGTGGCGGTGCGTCACAGGGTGTTAGAGGGGGAGGCGGACCGGCTGTTTCGGGGGGACGGTGTTCACCCGAATGACCTGGGTCTTGATTTTTTCAATTTGGGGTTGTTGGAGGGTATTGAACGGGCGGTGGCCATGGTTGGGGGGGGGAGGGCCAGGGCCTAAGGGGTTAGGCATTGGCCCTTATGGCGGGAGAAGTTGATGTTATTGGGATAATTAAGTTTTAGATGGGAGAAAAGAAAGGATGATGCTTCCGTAAGGGGAGAAAACAATGGAAAAGTGGCCCCGGACTTTGTCGCGGGAGGTGACGTTACCCGGTGGAGCCGAGTGTGGAATGGCCCAACTGGGGTAATTGGTGTAAAAAGATTGGTGATGAGTGATGGGAAAGACAAGTGTTAAGCATGAGCCCGGTTAAATTGGCCATGCATAGGAGGGGTTATGATTGTTTTACAGGTGTAACCATAAAGAAATTTGATGTTAAACAGGAGTTTAAACAAAAGGTTTTAAGTGAGAAATGGCATTTTAAGATGTTTGGTTTTAATAAACCGTCTGTTCATACCCAAAAAAGAATTTGGTTTCCGTGTCGTTTGTGATTATGGACTATCCCCAGTCCTTCTTCACGTTGTTTTACTCAGGGGGATAAACACTACAGTATATATTAATTTACATATTAAGTATTACTATCATTTTAAAGCAGAATTTTCATCACATTAATATTGGACCTGAAAATATAAGTACAATAGTGATATGTATAGACTTATTTGTAGTTTCAAGTATAATTGCGGCATTAGTGAAAAATAGAACCTTTTATGCAGACAGGCAGCGGCTGGGATCTTGCTGTAGGTGCTCTCTGTGCCTGCACTGTCAGTCCCTTCCAGTGCCTTAAAGGAGCAGTAAACTTTTTCTTATGAACACATATTTTTTAGATCTTTTCCTGCTGAATAAAACAAGGTCACTCCCATCGCTGTCTGATGTTTTATTCAAAATTTATAACAGTTCAAATAACCAGGACGTGAATTTACTGTGTTTACTTCCTGATAGTTCTAACTGATAGGAAGTGACTTTATGGTGTTTACTTCCTGATAGTTCTGACAGGAAGTGACTCAGCAGTTTCTATCACATTCTATGGAGAACTGTAAGTCACTGACTTTCCTCTCCATTAGAATGTAACTGAACAACTAATTAGAATCTGACCACTAGAGGGCACTGCTAATGTAAAAAAAAACATGGGTTTAAACTGTAATAACTCTGGAAATATGCATCTCTCTGCATTGGGAGTACCCTTATTTTACTCAGTAGGAAAATCCCTACGATATATATTTTTTCATAAAAAGATGTCTTCGCTGTTCCCCGCTGCCTGTCCGCCTTAAAGGTAATATATTCACTAATGCCGCAATTATACTTGAAACTACAAGTAAGTCTGTACATATTGCTATTGTGCTTATATTTTGGGGCTCAATATTCATGTGATGAAAGTTCTGCTTTAACCGTTTGAGTGCCAGAGTACTATGCTCTGCAACGCGCTGCTTACCCCTCCAGGATTCAAAGGCTTAACCTCTCCTGTGCCAGGGAGATATCCAGTGCATTGTAACGCAATGTGTTGGACGACTCTCTGGCACTCTGAGTGTGAAATGGGGATTTTAACCCCATAAGTATTTGAGAAGTCTCCAACATATTGGACGTCAAGGGAAATTTCCACGCCCTCCTCGCACACAAGAGCACAAAATGGTGCAGCTGGTTTGCTTCAGAATGGCACCTCTTGAACTCGTTGCCTATAGGGTTGCCACCCAGCCGGTATTTTACCGGCAGGCCGGTAAAAAATTGGCTTCTGTCCAATGTTAAGTCTATGGAGAGAATGCCATGGCTGGTATTTTTTAAAGAAAAGGTGGCAACCCTAGTTGTCTATGGTCCCTTGTGCCTGGCTCTTAGTTGCACGAAGTCATTGCTAATCAATTTTAGGCATATTTAACAAGGCTTTATCTTTTACAAAACGTCCGTTGGATAATTATCTATCCATAAATAAATACTGGATAGAGGTTGAAGCATCCAAGTCTTTGCTGGATACGATCCAGCTGGGAGCTTGTATCAACACATAATGTACAGAAGATTTGGACAGTAGGAATTCACACTTATTAGCCTAGAAGCAGTCTCTTTAACTCTAATATCTCATCTCTTCCTATCTTGGTGAAGAGCAATGTTCCTATATGTGTGATCTGGGGAGAGACTCACAGTAATAATAATGGAGATTTAACTCCTTCAGTGCTAACGACGCATCCAATGCATTGCAACACAATGCATCGAATGTGTCTCCGTCAAACAAAATTTTAAAGGGAACATCTTGGGGGAAAAAAATATGCATTGCAAAGTTAATTGTGCTGTGTCAAATAAGGGAACATCCAACTGCAATGAGATGTTTTATTCAAAAGTTATTGCAGATTAAAGGTGAATGATTTGAGTGCAGGGTCTCTATGGACTGTTTTCAAGGGGGCCGAAACGTTGATAATACAATAAAATACACCATTTTTTTCTAATTATAAGACCTATGAGTGTTCCTATCCTTTTGGTCTCATGACTAATATATATATATATATATATATATATATATATATATATATATACTTAAAAAAAGGAGAGGCAGCACCAGTGGGTCTTATGCTGGAAATTTTAATAGGCAATTAAGCATACACAGGGTCAACGTTTGGGTCCTTTACATGGACCTTTATCAAGACAACTTTAACAGCAACAATGGCGTTTATTTATAGATACAAACTGAAACCTGCTCGTGGCCCGCGGGAAGATGGTGACGTCAGTGCGCACATCCGACGTCCACTGCCCACAGCCAATAATGTTACAGTGCAAGAAGTAATGTATTCAACGAAAGGAAAAAGCGATACATTGTATACATAATAGAATAAGTGGAACGGAACAAAAAGCATACTGAAAGAGGCTTTCAGACAAAAGCTATGTGAGCACAAAAGTAAAACATATGCAAATAAAAGAGTACACGCAACTCAAATGATGTGTGTAGATATATTAAATAGCGAAACATGAACAAAATACCGGGAGTATTACTGTAGTTTGGCGGTCCGGGACAAACATGGATACTGAAGCACAAACACTAAATTTAACCCTATTGTGTACATGGGTGCCCAATACAATCGCAGACATTAATAAACACTTTTCTTGAAAGCATCCCCTTGTGGGTTAATAAATGGTAAGTTTAAGTATCGCAGAGTGTACTCAGACGAGTGATCCGCAAATTATATCACAAATGAATAAAGTAAATCTATTCCAATCAAAACAATGTTGGAATATCAGTATATTGGAAACCCGCTGTATTATGGAAAAGGCTAATGGTGTATCTGTTAAAGTGTACATTGAAAATATGTACATCGCTATTCAGCCAATTAGCATCCAGATCAAACAGCTCATAGAAATCCACAAGTCTAGTTGTAAAAGATATAGTTGAGTGAGCCCCGTTCCATTATAGGGAGATATTGGTTATCAAGCACACGTAGAAGACTGTTTAAATTAATCATTTTTCCTTCAATAACGAGATATCGGCTCTGCTGAAGAGCCTCCGCTTGATTCAGAGACCGGATTCCCCTGCTGGCAGCAGAACGCTGACAGCAGGGGAGAGGAAACTTTGAAAGCGGCTATCTCTTAAACTATAAAGGACTGAGACATGCCGCTGGTGTCATTTAACTCTGTTTATTAAGGGCTACAATATGAGGGATAGTAATTTTGAAGTAATACTATCCCTTTAAGGATAACTGTATTCCTGGGAATTTTTTAAAGGTAAAATAATGATTAGTAAGCTGGTCGCCACCTGCATATGTATTGCAGGACGACTTTACTGGAGGTGGTAGTTCCGCTTTAATCCCCTCTTTATCATGCCTTAGTGCATAACTCTATATGCATCCTTATAGTACAATCACATACATGTTCAGTAATCATATAGTACAGCCTATCGATGTGACTTCTGTGGAAACATTCTATTTACAATACTGCTCCAGCCTGACTGTATGCATTAGGCCCAATGGCTCAGTGCTCTGCTCAACCAAATCTGACATTTCATCCGGCCGGAGCAGATCAATATGACAGCTAGCTTCACACGTAGTCTGTGACCTCACAGTGATTAACAGGAGGTGTGAATAGTTGATTCTACAAGTGAAAGGAAGTAAAGGATTAGAAAATAAAAAAAAGAAGGAACAAAAAACGAGACCATTACCTTAAAGTGGAAGTAAGTTCTCTTATTAAAAACACAGCACTGCAAAAATCCTAAAGGCCCCCCTCTGATTTTTACCCTTGCTCTTTGATTCAAGAGATATCATCTGGATAGCATGTCCATGGTGGTCAGACATGACAGTTGTTAGCAGGACCACGGGACGTAAACCCCACCCACTGCACATGGTAATCTTAACCTTTTAATGCATTGCTAATCCATCTAGTTCTTAATGGGTTAAGCAGACTCAGGCACTCTGCATGCTTCCTGTTTGAAAATTCTGCCAGCAACTGTCATGGCCGCCTCCATGAACATGACATCAGGACCGACTGAGCAAAGGCACAAGACCAACATGCATAGGGGACATATGGATTTTCTGGCCATAGTATGGTTAGCATGGGGTAATCATTTGGAGGTGTTACTTCCCCTTTAATATCAAGCTATCAATTGTATAGCATACTAAAAAAAAAAAGGTGGAGAACTAGACTGTAAGCTCTCACCAGCAGGGGGCCCTCTGATCCATCTGTCTCCACATTTGATTTGTACTATTTAATACCTCTGTATGTCTGTTCACTATTGTACAGCGCTGCGTAATTAATTGGCGATATATGAATAAAGAAAAATACTACCACTAATAAAAATAAAAATAATAATAAAAAATTTGATTCCTAAATAAAACAAGGGTGATAATAATAAACAGAGGACCTTATATATAAAAGCAAAGTGGAGCTTTTCTGAAACAAACCGATGGCACTATTACCAGGTATTACCAGATTAGTTATCAAATATTACCAACGTGCCCACTGATTTAAAGTGGAACTACAACCGCTAAACAACTTGATGTGTAATAATTCCTCATCTGGCTACTACTTGCTCAGTAGCGCTAGTCACCAGAATTATTACCTTATTCAATAGAATTGTCCTTTCTTCCCGGGCTGACAGGCAGGACGGAGAGCGGACATGTTTCAATAGTGACGTCTGCACGCCTACGCCATACCTCCCAACATTTCAAGTTGCCAAAGAGGGACAATTGTGTTTTAGGGGGTGTGGCTGGAGGTGTGGCCGGTGAGCGGGGCATTAACGAGAATTTTCAGGCTGTTTCATGACATATTGACACCTCCTTGTGTTACCTAATAAATGACTTATAACAAGACCAAAGTATTTTATTTAAGCACACTAATTTATAAACACTTATACTGACATTTAAAGACACAATAATGTGAGTTTTATTGCTGTGTAGTAATGTGATACACTTATATATACAACACACAGACTGATCTCCTAAAAAGAGGGACATCAGGGTGGGAAAGAGGGACAGTGGGATTTGGATCTAAAAGAGGGACTGTCCCTCCTAAAGAGGGACACTTGGGAGGTATGCTACGCTGTCAGTCCCTTTTAGAGCCGGAAGGCTCCTAGCAACGCCTCCTAGATCCGGCTGGGACTGACAGCGCAGGCACGTGGACGTCATTATGGCAAGATGTCCGCGCTCCATCTTGACTGTCAGCTGGGGCAGAAAGGACAATTCTATTGAATAAGGTAATAATTCTGCCGACTAGCGCTACTGAGCGGCTAGTCGCCAAATGGGGAATTATTAGACATCGAGTTGTTTAGCGGCGGCAGTTCCGCTATAAATGGATATTTTAACCCTTTGCGCTCCAGAGAGGTATCCAACGCAATGCGTTGCAATGCGTTGGCTACCTCTCTGGCACGCAAAGGGTTAACGAGGAGCTCTCACCTCTGTTAAAGTTGTTTTGAAACGTGGGTGTGGCCAGACCAATCTCAGCGTCGCTGCACCATTCGTATACACCTTTACAGGCTATTATTTAACCCCTTAACGACCAGCAGTCTGGGGAAGTTACCATCCCTTAAGGACCTCTTTGGTTGTTGCCGGAGCTGCCACACGTGAATGATTACGTGTACTGGCGCGCAGAGCGGGTGTCTGAGGGAGACCACTCTGGTCACTTTCAGACCCTGTGACGTGCCAGGACCATCACCGGTCCTTCAGGAAAAAATCAGTCGCTGTTATGGCACATCACCATTCATTAAGGGGTTAACTTTACAGAGGCGTATGAGATCTCTCTAGAAACCAAGGCTTAAAGCCATTTTTTGGCAATTCTTGTTACAGGCCAAGGGTATTTTCTGTGCCAGGAAATAGTAGAAAGTTCTGTGGGTGTGGCTATGTGTGGTCCTGGGTGGAGCTAATGGCACCTAGTGTCTCTTTCCTAGAGGCATTTAAGAAGTAAATCCAGCCTCGTGCTTTGTAAATATGGCCCTAAATCACTTCCTGTTGAAAATCCCAACGTCTGTATAGTCTCCCATATTGTAATCTCATCATGACTGCCTATTGCGCTACCATTCAGTGGATAAAAAGTCTCATTTATTCCCTTTAAGTACCAGAAGGCTATCCCACTCATTTTAACTCTCTGAATCCTTGCGAAATCTATAGTGCATTACTTTGGAATGTGATGGACACCTTTCTAGCATTAGAGTTAAAGTCCCTATTTAAATCAACTGCAATTTTGGGATTTTTATGTGCCCAAACTGCAAAGTTGGTTTAGTCCAGAAATACTCCAGAAACGTTACATACTAAGAGACCATGGACGAGATGTTCAGAAAATGGTGGTAGCTGAAATTGTCTGAAATCAATAAAAACTAAAACTAGATGGACACAGGTTTAGATGTAATGTAAGAAAGTTTTACTTCACCGAGAGGGTAGTAGATAAGTTGAATAGCCTACCAGCAGAAGTGGTAGAGATTAATACAGTGACGGGATGTAAGCATGTATGCTGTCCTTAGCATAAGAAAAGACCAAGGACCAAGTAAGGTTTGTGGTTTTTACAGTGGGAAAACGGGCAGACTAGATGGGCCGAATGGCCGTCAAATTCTATGTTTTTATAATTCATTGCAAAGCAATCATTGGGAATAAGGAGATTTTTTTTTTTACTTGTTCCTGTGCTGAAGTTGGTTTGCTCTCTTTTTTGCCATTCTACATATGACCCTATATGTTTTCTTGTTGTGAATCAGAAATCTTCCATACTAGCCCATACTGCAGTCTTATCCCAGCCCATCGCTCTATCATGTTGAGCCATAGCCCCTGTGTCTCGGGAATCTAAATGAATTACCGCATTCCAGGCAAGTCTTTTCTCTACTGCCCTTTAAAACCTGCCATGTTAAAGTCCAAGAACTGATATCACTTTCAAGACAGCCGGCCCTGAAGGTATTTCTATGAGAGACGAAGTGCCAGTATACTGTGACCACGGGTAAACTTACGTGTTGGGCAGTAATGCATCTCACTGGGATTCTGTTACTTATATTTCCAAACTGTACCTTGTGAATTTTGTATTGCTGGAAAATAGAGGAGACGTTCTGGCTTTGAAATACAAAAAAATAATCGTAAATCATGTCTTCAAGGAGAAGTAAACTTTTTTATATGAAAATAATGTAGAGTGTTTCCTGTTGAGGAACAGTAACCCAGTGTTTGTTTGTTTTTTACATTAGCAGTGCCCTCTAGTGTTCAAATTCCAATGAGTAATTCGGTTACATTGTAATGGAAAGGAAAGTCAGAGACTTACAGTTCTCCTTAGGATGTGATAGAAACTGCTGAATCACTTACTGTCAGAACTATCAGGAAGTAAATACAGTAAATTCCCTTCCTGATTATTTGAACTGTTATAACTTTTGTATAAAACAACTGATAGCAATGGGAGTGACCTTGTTTTACTCAGCAGGTAAAGCTTTATAATATATAGCTTTTTTTATAAAAAAAAAAAACGTTTACTGCTCCTTTAATCCTTTGATTGCCAGAGGGGTAGCCAACACATTATGTTGGATACCCCTCTGGCTCTCAAAGGGTTAAAGCAGAAGTAACACCTCTGAATATTAACTCCCCACCTACTACACTATGGCCAGAAAATTCCAATGGCCCCTATGAATTTTTACTTGTGACTTTTTTCAAGCGAGAAGATTTTCGATCAACCTTGGATGACCCGTTTATGAAGCCGGACATGAAATTTGCTCGCAGGATGAAAGGACACAAACTCCACCCAACGCTCACTGTAGTGTTAACTCTTTAAGGACCTAAGGGGTACGCGATGAGTTGTTTCACCTTGGGGTGTAAGTTCAAAAGAAAAGTGGAGGAATTTTAGGGCAATCAAAGTTGCCCAAATTCCCATTGATTTAAATGGAAATTTTAACTCTTTGAATCCCAGCAAGGTCTCTAGCAAATTTTGAAGCAATGCTTTGGAGATCTTGATAGCATTTAAGAGGTTAAAATCCTCTTTTAAATCAAATGGAATGTTTAGTTCACCCCTATAATGTAGTTGGTTTGCCCCGGAGTTCATCGATTTTCTTTTGAACACATGGGCGATATGTTCAAAAAGTCATCATAATGAAAACATTGTCGGATCATGTGTTGATAATAAAAATAAAGGACAGTATTTTCAGAAGTAAATCCGTCATGTTTGAAAATGTGTCTAAAGAATTAAAAATGACGGTAAGAAGATCTTGACGAATATTGCCCTTAAATATTCTGATATTAAAAATGTCTTTGAAAAAAAACAAATTGCTTCTCACTCCAGCTAACAGTTCTTTAATTTGTCTTCTACAAGTTTATACCATTTTTATTTTGCCATATATTTTTTTTTCTGAAAGTACCTTACAATATGACGGTAGATTAAACCACAACCACTTTTAAGACGTTTTTTTTCCCTTTGATGGAAATGGAAGAATTGAATGCAAAAAAATTATGGAAACGTGTCTGAGAATTGAAGCACCATAGCGTAAGAACTTTTTTAATTCTGATTACAGACAATTTCAGTTACCACCACTATCTGACATCTCGCCAATGGACCCTTAGTATGTAATGTCTCTGGAGTAATTCTGGACTAAACCAACTGCACTGTTGTTTTACCTCATATGAAACAAAGCTTCTATTTCACAAATTGGTAAAAAAAAAAACAAGTGAGACAGCACACATCTGGTTTATCCTTCAGTGATTTTATTCTTTCATCATCTCAAAATTCCAAATGTTTTCGGTCCTTTCACGGACCTTCATCAGGGCAAATGCAAAGGGTCAAGATAAAACACATTTGTGAGCTATATAAGCACTAGAAGCAGCAGTTCTCACCTATCCTGTGCCGTGCTTGGCGGGCCGCACAAACTCGGCGTTCCCAGCCGCACAACGGGAGCCAGTGACGTCATCCGCTGTGCGAGGCATCGTTGCTACGCAACGGGTACCTTGGACTGAAACATACGACTGCTGGCTGAAGGCAGAGTACCAATAGTATTAGAGACAAAGTGTATGCATTACTAAGAATATGTAAGCATCTCTAGGTTACATTAGTAAACTTGGCAAATAAATTATCAAACAATTCAACATAAGAGAAATCGATGATTAAGGAGAATAAGAACATTCTAATAATTAAAGATACAGATCCATCTATGGATCCATCTATGGATCTGCATCTTAAATTATTAGAATGTGTTTTATCTTGACCCTTTGCATTTGCCCTGATGAAGGTCCGTGAAAGGACTGAAAACGTTTTGGAATTTTGAGATGATGAAAGAATAAAATTGCCGAAGGATAATCCAGGGGCATTACCAGGGAACGTGCACCATAATAATCTCTATCTATAATTTACTTATTTGATGTATACTTGAAATGTGCCATTGCCTTTATCTTTTCTTATATATATATATATATATATGTATATATATATATATATATATATATATATATATATATATATATAAACATATAATATTTTTATTGCATCCAACCCCCATGCAAAGAGTTTATACAAACCCCAGATTACAAGTTTGACTGAGCTTTTAACGATCTGAACGTCAGAGGGGTTTGCAATGCATTGCGTACCGTTATGGCACTCATTCAGTTAACCCTTGCATAGTATTGATGTTTCCAAAACATAGGGAAGCAATATGTTGTAGAATTGTCTACACTCTTAAGGGTTAATCACCGCAGGTTAGAAATCTCATTGCCCCTTCTAGATGCTATTGATGGATGGCTCTGGAGTTCATGATGAATGCATTTATAAATATTTCTGTGGAATAATTTCCTGCCATCACAAGGCACTCCAAACAAATTAGATTCCCTCTAATCACATCTTCTGTCTGTGTACAAGGAAAGATGAGCCTTCAGCACAGACACACCGAGAAAGAGATTGAAATGCACCTAGCAAGCTGAAATATTAGCTGCCAAACCTCGTTCATCACAGTGACCAGTCTTGAAGTTGCTGTCACGAAGAACTGCATTAAACAGCTGTCTCTTCATTACAGTAGACAAATTATTGCACTTTGGTGTGGAGATGAACTAAATGTTTTTGAACTGCCCCAATCTGCTACATTGTAGACTAATAACACACTAAACCCAGAAGCTGATATACCAAGGAATGGAACAGTTATGGTGGAAGGTCAAGAATCATAGAACATAAACCCCCTTTACTGGCATACCTGGGAACTCTCAATGTTTGACCCCGAGTCTCAGGGTTTTGACCCAAATCTCAGGGTGTAGGGCCAAATTCTCAGGGTGAGAGAGTTCTGTGTTACCTACTAAATGATTTACAGCAATTAAATGTTACTTTAGTCCCTATATTGGTGAGAGTTGTTCCAGAAAGACTGGGGGAGGGGTCCTATTTGTCTTGTTTGTGTTTAGGCAGTGATCTCTCTAAGTTATAACATGATAAAGGTTCATTAAGGGCCGACAGGAGTACCTCTGGGTTAGTGCAAACAGGTACATATTGCATTAAATCTACAATACGGGATGCTTTAAGGGTTAACATTTCAAAGCTCTCAGGGTCAGCTCATTTTAAAAGTTCCCAAGTATGATTTCTGGAATCAATGCATCCTTATTCTACAAACTCACAGAAAGAGCTGATGGATTTCCAAGAATGGGCACACTACAATTTGAATAAGTAATGCAATAAATGAAAGATAAGAGATGGTTCCCTTTTATAAGCGCTAAACAGGGGTCTACAACCTACTTTTAATCTATGAAATATGTAGTAAACCACTCTAAAACATGTATTAAAAATATATAAATGTATAACTGTACATATTAAAACAACCCCAAAGCTGTTCTTACCTACTCTGTGGTCCTTTACACACCTTCCAATAACAAACTGTGGCACAAAAAAAGTCACCTTCTTAAAGGGATAGTAATGTTTCATAATAAAAGCAGCTCTAATTAATCATAATATTATTTGGACTTTGGAGAGTGTTATTTCAATACTGTCAGAGTTGTAGTACAAGAGTAATTCAATGATAAAGTATCCCCCCCACACCCCTTTTACTGATGTAACACTGCTCAGCCAGATCAGAAGGGAGGTGCCCAGGTAAATTGCAGAGAGGGACAATCTTCAAGTAAGATAAGGGAAAAACCTGAAAAACTTGTCAAGGGGGGCAGGGTTTCCATTGTTCTCATAGGAATAAGATTGTCCCCTGCTGTTATCTGTCTGGTCTATGGACTGGATTCCACATCTGAGAAGAGATGGCTTACACTAGGTAAAAGGGGCGGGAGGGGAAACTTTGCTTATGAATATCTCTCAAACCATAAAGGTTTGGGAGATAAGACTTACATTGTTCTTTGTGTTTTTTTAATGTCTACAAAATAAAATAAAGATAAAACGAAGTATTACTATCTCTTTAACCCTTTTGAGCTCCAGAAAGGTGAGCAACTTATTGCTTTGCAACACATTGATCGCCCAATTTAACTGAGTTTTACTCATATCGCACATATGTTATTTTTTGCAAGTGAAAGCTGCTTTAGACACATATTCATTATAGTGCTAAGCGGTAAAGCAACAGTATTACTATCCCTTTAAGCGTTACAGGCATTAAAATAGGCATAATAAGGACATATTTATAAAAACACCTTTAATCATTTTTAAATCAGAGCTGGCATTATATCCGCTTGCAAACCCATAAGGACTCTTCTTTAAAAGGTAAGAAGAACATTCTTTTATAAATCTTGCTCAATGTTCTGAAAATCCTTTACCCTTACTCTGTTTTATTACATGGTATTTCTTTATTTTAAACAGATTTTGTGATTGTGCTTCTTTCATGCACATTGACCAATAATTCTAATGATTCCTAATTTCACCAGAAATCTTCAGTTTTAGTGGGATTTTGAAAAGTGATAATAAAAGCAATTTGGGAATTTATTTATCGCCCAGTATAGAGATTGGTAAAGCTAGTCCTCAGGAGCCACTAACAGCACAGGTTAATAGGATAATCCCTTTCCTAATCCTATAAATACAAAATGTTGTTTTGTGTTGAAACTTATTGTTTGTACTGAGAAAATGTGAAAAAATGGCCGATTTAAACAGAAAAAAAAAACAGGAAATTGTGCACACGGATAAATAAACAAATTGATATACAGACAGACAAACAGACAGATAGATAGATTATATGAGATAGATAGATAGATAGATAGATAGATAGATAGATAGATAGATATGAGATAGATAGATAGATAGATAGATAGATAGATAGATAGATAGATAGATAGATATGGGATAGATAGATAGATAGATAGATTGATTGATAGATAGATAGATATGAGATAAATAGATATGAGATAGATAGATAGATAGATAGATAGATAGATAGATAGATAGATATGAGACAGATATATAGATATGAGATAGATAGATAGATAGATAGATAGATAGATAGATAGATATGAGACAGATATATAGATATGAGATAGATAGATAGATAGATAGATAGATAGATAGATAGATAGATAGATATGAGATAGATATGAGATAGGTAAATAGATATGAGAGATAGATAGATATGAGATAGATAGATAGATAGATAGATAGATAGATAGATAGATAGTCTTTAAAATTCTGCTGCTTCCAAATGCTGCTACTTTAATATACTTTTTCATGTGTTTTTTTTTTGTCATTTAAAATATATATTGCATTGGTGAATCACATGTGAAGTATGATTTTTTTGGCATTTCTCCAAGTAAACTAGATGCATTAAACAAGATTTTGTCTATTACACGGAGCTGACATTGAGAGATATGCCGTGAATTATCTTGTCCTCAGTTCTCTTCAGAAATGTCAATATGCCCATTGTCACGATGTTATACAGAATAATGCTTGATAAAACTTTAACCAGAGGGGCGTACAGCTCACAGGTCCTCGAAGGCGTAAGAATAATTACAGCTGTATTTGAAAAACATATGAATATTTCAAGATGGACCAGCTTACAAGCACAAAAGTCACCCAAACTGGTAAACAGGCAAAGGGGTGAGGAACAACATAATCTGTCTCAGCGCTTAGAATCAGTTAACTCTCTGAGTGCCAGCAGGTCGTGCAACGCGTGCAAAGCAATGTATTGTACACCCTTCTGGAACTCAAATGGTTAATACATCCCATGTGTTCCATTATCCACCAATGTCCTGCACTAACCAGAAAGGCTTAGAGCAAGGACATAGCAACAACTGACTTTCCAGCTGTTGCGGACTACAGCTCTCATGATCCCCCCCCAGCCATTGGATGGTGGTGAATGATGGAGGTTGTAGTCCACAACAGCTCCAAAGCTAAATGATGACTATCTCTACCTTATAACTTGTACCATTAAAAGGATAGTAATGGTTCAAAATAAAAGCAGCTCCAATTAATCTTCATAGTGTTTGGGCCATAGAGAGTGTTATTTCAATACTGTCAGTGTTGTAGTACAAGAGTAATTGAATGATAAATTATCCCCCTCCCGCCCCTTTTACCTAGTGTAAGCCACCTCCCTTCAGATGTGGAATCTGGTCTCTTGACCGGATAGGTTGCAGCAAGGGACAATATTCTTACTGTGATCATAAGGAAAACCCTGCCCCACTTGACAGGTTTTTCAGGTTTTTCCTTATGATCACTGAAGATTGTCTGTCTCTGCGATCCATCCGGACAGTCTTGCTGCTCTGAGGTGAGCAGTGTTACATCAGTAAAAGGGGCGGGAGGGGGATACTTTATCATTCAATTACTCTTGTCCTACAACTCTGACAGTACTGAAATAGCACTGTTTGCAACACGCTTTGCAATGTGTTTCCCTCACCTCTAGCACTCAAAGGGTTAAAATAAGACCAGTTTCCTATCTTTCCTGGTAACTTTATCATGGACGGCTGTTGTCAGCCAGTAATAAGGACAGCCTCAGTGAGCATCTTAGTTTTCTGTCATCATGATTAAGCGGTGATACGCGAAACGCGTTGATGTTGCCACTCTTCCTCCAGGTATCTGAATACACAAGCATGTGAACGTTAAGTACTGTTTTATTTTAAAATATGTTCAATAAATATTTTGTATGTTTTACTTTTACGGATTTGTGCAATGTTTAGTTCTGTGGACCTTTTTGGTTCTTCATTTTAGTTTTCAGTCATTAACTTTTTGAACACCAAGAGGCATCCACACATTGCAAAGCAACGGGTTGTACACCGTTTTGGCATTACAGCGGTTAATCGTCTGTGTGTGAGTCATGAATCATGATACAGTATCTCCATGGCACTGCCAACAAATTGCTTTTCCTCTCAGACTTTCCTCATCACAACGATTTTCTGAGATCCTTCTGTGGGGAACTGCACCATGGACCTGTTTAAACTCATGTAATTCAAACTTGATCCAAACTATATGCGTGTCCTTGAGTGGGGGAAGGGAATCCTCAGATATTACCCCTGGGTTTAGCCAGTTCTAGTTGTTTTGAAAAAGTACATCTATTGGCTACAAACAATTAAGGATCCATGTGATGAACATGTTGATTTATTGTCAAGAGAGCCAATGTTTGGTGTGTTTCTGCTGAATTTGATCTAGATACAAATAGAGATGCAAAGAGACTCTCTTTTGAGAAACAATAACTATATTTATCAGACAAGCATATCATGAATTTTTTTTTTATTATTATCATTATTTTATTTTATTGCTTAAAGACTTAGCAATGTTTTACAACGGGAAAGTACATATATATAGTAAAACTTCCCTTGCTGAGTAAAAAAAAGTGTGTTTAATGATCCAAGATGTTTAAAGATTAAGGCCTGGATTCATCAAACTGCGGGGAAAAGCTGCTCTTCGCCGCGATCATTGATGGATACCTTCGGGTATTCATCAATGATTTGGTGTGTTTCCCTGCTTTGCGTATAAGAAGTAGAGAAAATTTAGTAAATTGGCCAGTCATGGGAAAAAAAGACACATAAGCAAAAATGTGTAT
Source organism: Rhinophrynus dorsalis (assembly GCA_037306005.1). Lineage (NCBI taxonomy): Eukaryota > Metazoa > Chordata > Amphibia > Anura > Rhinophrynidae > Rhinophrynus > Rhinophrynus dorsalis. The sequence continues at coordinate 23,028,943 of CM074719.1, forward strand.
TCATGTGCTTGCCCCATGCATTGGAATGGGATCCGGCAGCTTGAATTGGCGGATCTATCTGCCCATCGCTTATTGAAGAATAAACGATGGCCAGATATAATCTGTAAACTGCTGAATGGGTGAATGGTTAATGCACAAAGAAAATCCTCTGATTTTCTTGCTCATTAAGCCATTCACACCTTGATGAATTCAGGCCTAAATATGAATTTTCTTTCGCTTTTCTGTTTTAAATCCCAAAAAGCACTACAAAACTGACCACTAAGTGGTGCTGTTTCATTAGTCCCTATGGAGATCTTCAGTATAGATAGATGTATAGATGTAGCATTCTGCAAACACTGCCAAACACCTGACACAGTATACTGATCTGTTCTGACATTTTAATGAATCATCTTTGTTTTTATCATTAATAATAAATATATATATTTGTGTATGTTTGTGTTTAGTTGTCCCCAGTAGTGAAGCTGATTTGATGCAAAACTGTTCTTGTTTTGTGCTTACTGTCATTAGTTAAACATATTTTATACTAGTTGAACAGCCCGTTACATGGGCCACAGTGCCACTGCCACCCGGTCGCGGGGCAGTCACGCGCAGTAGAGACTGCCCGCGCCACGGCTGATACAGAGCTGGGCACTCCTTCGGAACGCCCAGCTCTGCATCAGCCGCGGCGCGGGCAGTCTCTACTGCGCATGACTGCAGCACGCGCAGCAGTGTCTACTGCGCATGTTGCGGCGTTACACACGATTTAGCGAATTATTATATAGGATATAGTCTAAATAGCAATAAATAAATAAATAAATAAAAATAAAAAATAAAGTTCTCAGAGAAGTGGAAATAACTTGATTATGTCATTGTCTGGTTATCACAAAGCATTCTGGGAGACATACGTCTGAAAGCCAGACAAAGCATTTGTTTAGTAACAAAGATACAGGTCTAATTTAGTCCATATTTTAAAATGTCTCAATTATCTCCTTAGCATCTCGTTCTTCCTGTTTGTTAATTTCCTGCTGGATAGAGGGTCTAAATGAAGCAAGTTCCTATTGAGATTGTTAAATGTGAAGATTTTTATCATATTTATGCAAAGTAGTAATTCTTCCCAACAATGATGCCATGCTTCACAACAATATTGGACAGTATTCCCCTCCCGCCCCTTTTACTGATGTAACACTGTTCAGCCAGATCAGAAGGGAGGTGCCCAGGTAGACTGCAGAGAGGGACAATCTTCAATTAAGATAAGGGAAAAACCTGAAAAGCTTGTCAAGGGGGGCAGGGCTGTTCTCATAGGAAGAAGATTATCCCCTTCTGTTATCTGTCTGGTCTATGGACTGGATTCCACATCTGAGAAGAGATGGCTTACACTAGGTAAAAGGGGCGGGAGGGGGAACTTTGCCTGTGAATATCTCTCAAACCATAAAGGTTTGAGAGATAAGACATATCATTCTTCATGTTTTTTTAATGCCTACAAAATAAAAGAAAGATAAAACAAAGTATTACTATCCCTTTAGATAAAATTACCTGGGCACCCTAGCTATCAACATGTTAACCCCTTGAGCTGTAGTGACATCTCCACTGCATTGCAATAATAGACAAATGGTTAACCTTTTGAGTGGCAGACGGGTTCCCAACGCATTTGTTGGGCACCCCCTGGCACTAAAATAGTTAATATAGAATCATAGAATTTTGAAAGTGAGCTGGCACCAATACCTTTAAAGGAATTGTAAGAAAAATAAACATTGTAGGGATTTCCCTGCTGAGAAAAACAAAAGAAATCACACTGTTTAGTGATTTTTATTCAATTGAAAGGCTTTTTTTGTTTGTTTGTTTTATTAATTAACAGCGCCCTCTGGTGTCCAGAGAGTTCACCTTCAATTCACCTGGGGGTGGGGGAGGTACACTAAGGTTTGCGCAATGGCAATTTGTAGAAAAACAGTTCTCATATACCCTAAGACTTTAATAGGCATGGGGAGTGGGAAGAGACAATGACGATAATAAGCATATGATGCTGGCATAAAGCTGGTGATGAGTTGGGGGTGGCACGAGGGGATGCACTCATTCTCAGACTTCAGAAGCAACAACCCCCCCTTAACCTTTTGGGCGCCAGAGGCGTGAGCAACACATAGTAGAGCAATGCCTGGCACACCCCTCAGAGATTCAAACGATTAATGGAAAATTATTTCTAATTCACAATGCAGAGTTTCAAGTATCACCCACAAAGCACTAAAGAACATGGACATATGTAATGCTGCCTGCCTCCTCTTCACTAGCCACCAATCAACTGTTCCATGTAAACAATACAGAGCCAATGATCAGCTGATCACTGTAAACAGGGCAGCGCTATGCTGACATCCGAGACTTCAAATCACCTTGTGTAATAAGTGCACCATCAGTATGCATGAGGCTACATTTTGAATTCCATGTAGATCAAATTCATTAAAACAGAAACATAGAGAAATAAACAAGAAATATGTAAAATAGGTTCATCTAACTTAATGAATCAGAAAAATAAGACTAATTAGCGTTTTCAGTGTTAGTTTTCTAACTTGTCTTGAGAACAGCTGTTCAAATCACTAAATATGTATTGAGGCTTTTATCTAGTGTACTTGCTGGAACCAGTGGCTTATTTATGAATTGTAATAGGAGGACATGTGGATCACAGCAAACAAAGATAAGTCTGAGACCAGGGGGGTTATGCACTAAGGTGTGAAAAAGAGGTGATAAAAAAGGAGATGACTTCTCCAGTGAGATCATTTCTCCCAGTGGCATAACTAGAAGCCACCGGGCCTGGTGCAAAAATTACCATGGGTCCGCCCCCCGACTACATTCTTCACATTGCCCCGTGTCCATCTCCTACCTGCCCCCGCGTGGTTCTGAATAATGCAGAGCGCTGGGAGATGATGTCATCTCCCAGCGCTCTGCATTACTAGAGCACCGGGAGATCAGCTGAGTTGCTGCGGGCGCGTGGCGATGGGTTCGCAGTGGGCGGCCGGGCCCCTGGAGTGACGGGCCCGGTTGCAGATGTGACCCCTGCGACCCCTATTGTTATGCCACTGAGTTCTCCAGTACCTATGTTATTCTGTGGAGCCAATGCACAAAGATGTCTCAAGAGGAGAGGTCATAATGCATATGTCCCTCAGAATAACACAGGGATTGAAGAAGTGATATCACTGGAGAAGTTATCTTCTTTCATCACCCTCCAGGTTATTCACTAAGGTGTGATAAAGAAGTAATAAAGTAGAGATGACTTCTGCAGTGTGATTACCTCTCCAAATCCTATGCTATTTTATGGAAGCATGATGAAGAAATCTAAGTGCATTGGATCCATAGACTAACATAGGGCCTGGAGAGTTTATCTCACTGGAAAGGTCATCTTCACTTCATCACCTCTTCATCACATTTCATTGCATCTCCTCCCAGAAATCAATCTGTGAACTAATTTATCACTCGTGTTTACATCACACCTTCATGAATAGTTATGGGCTTTATCGACACCTCACAGGTTCATTGATCAATTTTCTGGATATTAAGTAAATTCTGTTTCTGGACAAATGTGTTCCGTCTGTAGTTACCTGTGTATAATAATCTTCACTGAAGAATCCTTACAATATACATGAAAGTTTAACATTGTGAAATTCTGCATATGAAATCGACAACCAGGATTTTGTAGACCTTTCATTATCTTCATGAGATCTTGAATTTAAAGTGACCAGACATAGTGGCTGATTTAATAGGACAAACTGAAACAATTCTGTGGGAAACTGGTTGCACTCTAGGGGACAAATATGGATTCCCATTAATTTAAATGGGCATTTTACCCCTCTGAATGGTAGAGATGTCTCTGACACATTACTTTGAATGCAATGGAGATTTTTTCTTGCATTCAGTGCAGGAGATGCTCTAAGGTGATACAGTGGAGATGACTTCTCCAGTGATATCACTTCTCAAGTTCCTATGGAGCCTATGCACTAAGATTTTTCAAGTGAGAGAGATCCTAGTGCATAGGTTCTATAGAATTACATAAGAACTGGAGAAGTGATATCACTGGAGAAATCATCTCCACTTTATCACCTCTTTATCACACCTTAGTGCATAACCCTCAATGTGTTTAAAGCTCCATTTAATTCAATGGGACATTGGGGAATTTTAAATTTGGCTCTATAATACAGTCAGTGTTCCCCAGAATTGCACACATTTGTATTTTGAACATAATGTCCGAAATGCTCCATGAGTATTTTTTAATTAGTTTTTAGTTGTTGTTTTTTTTTTTATATAGCATCATGTTGAAAGCTTCTGCAATTTTTGCATTAACACGGAAATTTCGTATTCTGTCTTCGTGAGTCCACATCAAATGTAATAAAACTGACAGGTTATCCCAACTGAGATCTGACAGTATTTCAGATACAGCAAAATTGTGAAATGATGACATGGAACACAGACTTGACTTCATATTACTGTCAAGCTACCACTTCTTATAATTTAAACACATGCCTTCATTCACTGGTTCTATCAGCCGTATACATTACTGGGAAGAAAATGTGCATTTTTTTAGATACATACAAAGTAGGAGATATATGTTCAGAAATAGTGATGTGTTAGACATGTGTCATGAAGTTCAGTTTTGATTACAATTTGTAGGGCAAGATTCCAAGAATCGCATGACTGACATATGTGCCAATTCTCAGTATTGGTAAGACATTAATTAAAAAAGTAAACTTTTTTTTGTGAAAATCCATGTTTTTGTTTGAAAGTTATTGCATTTTAAACTGTCTTCAAGTGAGTAACAGCTACACAGCTTCATAAAAGTTTCAACTGACAGGAAGTGACTCAGCAGTTTCTATCATATCCTGTGAAAAATTGGTGTCAGTGGCTCACCTCTTCCTCAGAATAAATGTATGATATCTGGCCATTCGTGCGCATTGTTAATGTAAAAAAAAACAGCTTGAACTAATAACACAAGAAAGATGCATTTCCCATCAATATAAGTAACCTTGTTTTACTCAGCAGGAAAAACATTAAAGTATACATTCCCCCCCCCCCTCAAAATGTTTACTGTACCTTTAAACCCTTAGATGTCAGCACCGCTGAGGCACTATACATCAAAATTTTGAGATGTAGGCAGTCACCTACACTGCCTATTAGAAAATTCATGCTGAGAAGCATGTCCTAGGATTCTTATATCATAAAATAAACCATATGTTTAGCTGTGCAATGTATTACCACCTTAATAATTTCCAATACATTAAAAATAATTTTTAATAAAAACCCATTATGCATGCATTTTTTTTGTGCTAACTACTAATTGTTTCTCATACTAATATCCAACTGATACAGAGAAAATGTAACATTATATTACCTCACACAGAGCATTCAGTGCTAGAGGGAGAGTGCAATAGTGTATTATATCACACAGAGCATTTTGTTACATCACACAGATCATTTCCCGCTGCAGGGAGCGTGTATCACTGTATTACATCCCACCACACAGAGCACTCAGTGCTGCAGACAGAGTGTAACGATGGTTTGCATCACACACAACAGTCATTGCTGCAGAGACAGTGTAACATTGCATTACATCACACAGAGCATTCAGTGCTGCAGAGAAAATGTGACATTGTATTACATCACACAGAACATTCAGTACTGCAGAGAAAATGTGACACTGTATTACATCACACAGAGAATTCAGTGCTAGTGGGAGAGAGTAACATAGTCTTACATCACACAGAACACTCAGTGATGCAGGTGGAGTGTAATATTGTATTATATCACACAGATCATTTAGTACTAACAGAAAGAATGTAACATTGCATTACATTACCCAGACCATTCAGTGCTGCAGGGAGATTGCAACATTGCATTACATTACACAGAACATTCAGTGCTGCAGGGAGATTGCAACATTGTATTACATTACACGGAACATTCAGTGCTGTAGGCCTAGTGTAAACTTGTGCTACATCACAAACAGCATTCATTGCTGTAAGAAGAGTAATATTTATTAAATCACACCAGGACATTCAATGCTGTAGGAGACTGTAACATTGTGTTAATTCACACATTTAGTATTCAGTGATACAGGGATAGTGCAGCATTGCACTACATCACACAGAGCATTCAGTGCTACAGGGAGACTGTAACAATGTATTACATCACACAGAACATTCAGTACTTCAGGGAGAGTGTAACATTGTATTACATCACACAGAACATTCAGTACTTCAGGGAGACTATAACATTGTATTACATCACACTGAGCATTCAGTGCTGAGGGGAGAGTGTAACATTGTATTACATCACACAGAGCATTCAGTGCTGCAGGGAGGATGTAACATTGTATTACATCACACAGAACATTCAGTACTGCAGGGAGAGTGTAACACTGTATTACATCACACAGATCATTCAGTGCTGAGGGGAGAGTGTAACATTGTATTACATCACACAGAGCATTCAGTGCTGCAGGGATAGTGTAACATTGTATTACATCACACACATCATTCAGTACTGCAGGGAGAGTGTAACATTGTATTACATCACACAGAACATTCTGTGCTGCAGGGAGAGTGTAATACCGTATTACATCACTCAGAACATTCAGTGCTGCAGGGATAGTGTAACATTGTATTACATCACACAGAACATTCAGTGCTGCAGAGAGGCTGTAACATTGTATTACATCACACAGAACATTCTGTGCTGCAGGGAGAGTGTAACATTGTATTACATCACAACATTCAGTACTGCAGGGATAGTGTAACATTGTATTACATCACACAGAACATTCAGTGCTGCAGAGAGTCTGTAACATTGTATTACATCACACAGAACATTCTGTGCTGCAGGGAGAGTGTAACATTGTATTACATCACAGCATTCAGTACTGCAGGGATAGTGTAACATTGGGGTTTTTGCAATAGTGTGATAAAGAGGTGATAAGATAACCTCTCCAATGACATTACTTCTCCAGTTCCCATGTTATTCTATAGAACCCATTTACTAATATCTCCAAAGCTGGAGAAATCATTGGCTCCATTGAATAAAATAGAAACTGGAGAACTGATATCACTGGAGATGTTATCTCTGCTTTATCTCCTCTTTATCACTCCTTAGTGCGTCTCCCCCAAAGTCTTACATAACACAGAACATTCAGTGCTGCTGACAGACTGTGCTACTGTATGACGTCCTGGTCAATTGACAAACTGAGATAGATGCAGCTCACTGTCAGGGACAAGGGTAAAAAAACAATATGTAAGAATAAAAAAGTATTGATAATTTGACTGTACAGATTAAGCACTTGCAGAACATATAAAGTCAAAATAAAGGATTACTATACAAAGGGTTAAAAAGGGTTAAAGGGATAGTAATGTCCGCTTATAATTCACTGCTATATTGAAGATTTAAAAATAAAATAAAGTATCTGGAGCAAGTCCTATCTCTCAAACCTTTATGGTTTGAGAGATATTTGCAGCTAAAGTTCCCCTCTCTCCGCTTTCCTGACATCAGCTGTAAAGCTGACAGAAGGAGACGCGTGTCGACCGACAAGAGGAGGCTCTTCAGCAGAGCCGCAATAGCGATATTTAAAATGAATTACTTCATTGGAATGGTCTACAAAGTGTGCTTGCAAAGCAGGCACACTTTGTAGACCATTCCACTGAAGTATTTCTTTGTAAACATCGCTATTTCGGGTCTGCGGAAGAGCCGCCAGCTGTTCCCAGGAGAGCACTGACATCAGGGAAAGGGGAGGGGGGAACTTTAGCTGCGAATATCTCTCAAACCATAAAGGTTTGAGAGACAGGACTTGCTCAAGATACTTTAATTTATTTTTAAATCTTCAATATAGCAGTGAATTATAAGCCCATAAGCACTCTCAGGACTTCAAAGAAAGATATGAAATAAAAATGTATTTTGTAGGATTAACGTTTCGACCGTACCATGTTAGCCTGACATGGTACAGCTGAAACGTTGATCCTACAAAATACATTTTCATTTCATATCTTCCTCTGAAGTCCTGAGAGTGCTTACGTTTAAAAATATACTTTTGGATAGATAGATAGATAGATATGGGATAGATGGATAGATAGATAGATAGATAGATAGATAGATAGATAGATAGATAGATATGGGATAGATGGATAGATAGATAGATAGATAGATAGATAGATAGATAGATAGATAGACAGATAGATAGATAGATATGGGATAGATGGATAGATAGATAGATAGATAGATAGATAGATAGATAGATATGAGATAGATAGATAGATAGATAGATAGATAGATAGATAGATCGATAGATAGATAGATAGATAGATAGATAGATAGATAGAAAGACAGACAGACAGACAGACAGACAGACAGATAGATAGATAGATATGAGATAGATAGATGATAGAAAGATAGATAGATAGATAGATAGATAGATAGATAGATAGATAGATATGAGATAGATAGACAGATAGATAGACAGATAGATATGAAATAGATATAGATAGATAGATAGATAGATAGATAGATAGATAGATAGATAGATAGATAGATAGATATGAGATAGATAGGTAGATAGATGATAGATAGATAGATAGATACATAGATAGATAGATAGATAGGAATGATAGTGGCAAAATATCTAAGATCATAAAAGTAGACTTAGTGAATAGACTTAGTGAATATGAAAAATATAAGTCATAAACTGATTCATATTGCAAAAAAAAACTCTTCTCAACACTGAGGTTGGATTGTTGATGGCGAAGGCGGAGGATTACCTTGATGAATGATGACAATTGACTGTAAGTACGAAGGATATTCCTCCTCCGCAGAGCTAATGTGAAATCTCTATCTTGTCATTTAGGGGAGTGTACCAATTGCACTGAGCTATGACAGTGGTAAGGAGTTTAGTTGATCATTAGTAGGAGGAACAATTAATGTGCACAAAAAATGCACATAATAGGTTTTTTGTTAAAAATTATTTTCACTGTATCGGAAATGATTAAGGTGTTAAAGGAATAGTAATGTCAGAAACAAAGTATTAACTTTACGGTATATACAATTAAAAGAGAGTACTTCCACTTATTCATATCTCTCAAACCGTTATTGTTTGAGAGATATAGGAAAATAAAGTTCTCTGCTCCCTCCCCTTTCTGCTTGACGAGCTGTAAAGGTGTCAGAAGCAGATTCTGGTCGTGCGACCAGATGTGGCTCTTCAGCAGCGCCGATATAACGATATCTAAAGATAAATACTTAATTTGGAATGGTATACAAAGTGTGCCTGGCTTGGAAGCACACTTTGTGGACCGTTCCAATGAAGTATTTATTTCTAAATAGCGTGATTTCAGCTCTGCTGAAGAGCCTCTGCCTGGTCAAATGACTGGAATCTGCAGCTGTCAGCTAGATGGCAGACTTGAGTAAAACAGACAGGAAAAGGTAACTTTATAGCAAGTTATATCTCTCAAACCATAAAGATTTGAGAGATAAGACTTACATCGATGTTAACTTTTTTTTAATGTCTACAATATTAAGTCAACTTAAAATTAACCATTACTATCACTTTAATGTACTGCACAGCTAAACATAATATTTATTTTATGATGTTCGCATCCTAGGATATGCTTCTCACCAGGGCCGTATTTTCCGGAGTAGTTAACTGCCTACAGCTCCAAATTTTGGTGGGCGGTGCCTCAGCAGTGCTGGCCTCACTTACATTCTGAATTATGGGTGTGGCCAGAGCTATCACAATTTCCTTGTGCCAGTTCTATGCCCATTTGCAAGCTATGATTTAACTCCCTGGACACTTGACAGATCTCCAACTCAAGATCTCTCTAGAATCCAAGAGGTAAAGCATTTTTTTTTTGGCTTTGCTAGTTATAGATCAAGGGTATTTTCTATGCCAGGAATTATGGATGGATCAGTGGGGGCGGAGCCATGTGAGGAGTGGGGGTGTGGCCAGGGGTGGGGTTTAGGGTGCCCACATTTCCATTCTGCCATTCACGGACACTGCGGATATGAGAGAAGCAGAATACTTGCCCTCAGCTCTAGGGTGGGTATGCAGAAGGGGTCGTTATACATCACTGGACATCAGGGTACAATCACTCATTGTCTGGAACAACACAGAGTTCTAAACAACTGTCCATTTACTGCTGTGACAGAAAGTGATGGTGGGCTACAATAAAATGAACACAAAATTACACTGCAGCTCCTATTTGATGTCATGATTAAGGCTCAGGTTTGTGTTTAGTGCTTAGAGCTCTGTCTGGAAGCCATTTTCTTGTAGCCCAGCAGAGACATTACATCGTGTCACAGTAGACAATGAGCAGTTTAAAACTATGTGATCTGGAGTCCTTATTCTGGGACTTTGTATTGTCCCTGAAGGGGGATGCCAGGGACACGGGACACACATTTCAAATCAGGGACTGTCCTGGGCAATCAGGGATATGTGGTCACCCTAGCGGGGTTACGGGTATTGATTTGCTCTGAAGATTTTGGTATTCAGTGTTAAACTGGACCGAATGTCCCCTAGAATTCAAGGTTGCGTATTTGAAAGATTCAGTCAAAACTGCCAGTATGTCATGTTACCCAAAAGACCAGCAGATACATAGTTTAACCCCTTAACAACTGCCCGATCGGGGGTGGGTGGCTCTAGAGAACCACGGCACTTGTTTTTTGCTCAGTTAATTCTGGGATGGCAGAGTGGCGTGCAGCCTCCCTCCCATCCCAGAATTCCATGAATTCCTTAAAGTCCAGACCGGCGTGACGTTCCTGGCATGTCATGTGACTTTAAGGTGTTAACCCTTTGAGTGCCAGAGGGGTACGCAACTCATGGCTTTGCAATGCATTGCGTACCCCTCTGGCACTCAAAGGGTTAAAATATATTGATACTTTTATTTCTCTAAAATAGAACAGGTTGCCCCTACAGTCAATCAGCACACAAAAAGTTAATTAATCCCCACCCCGCTTCCTCTCCCTCTTCCTTTTTTCCCATTATAATGTATATATATATATATACTTGATCCCTCTAGGTATGTGTTTTTTATACAGGCACTGTGAGTGGTATTTTTTTGATATTGGTGTATATATATGGGCACGCAGTAACTATGTTTAGGTGAGTCCATGTGTTCGCACAAATAGCTATTATGCCCACGTTATATATTAACCCCTTAAGGACCAGCGGTCCCGGGGTGTGCGGTCCTTTAAGGACCAGATAGGAAAGTTTGATATGCCGTACCATGTGACTGATCACGTGGGGCGGCACGCCGAACGGGGAACTGAAAGAGATTGCTCCGGTCTTGGAACGATCAATTTCAGTCCCTGCAATTACTCACCGCGCTCCTGCAGGAGGGCTGTATGTAAAAAGTATGTGACGTGCCATGACCGTCACTGGTCCTTAACCCCTTAGGGTCCGACGATCCCGCGGTGTCTGGTCCTTTAAGGACCAGATAGACGTGTTCGACGTGCCGTCCCACGTGACTGATCACGTGGGGCGGCACATCTAAAGGAGGACTGAAAGAGATCGATCCGGTCTTGGAGCGATCAATTTCAGTCCACGGTACTACTCACTGCGCTCCTGCTGGAGCGCGGTGAGTAAAAGTACGTGACGTACCAGGACCGTCACTGGTCCTTAAGTGCCAGACCAGCGTGACGGTCCGGGTACATCACAGGACACGAAGGTGTTAAGTGCCAGACAGCCGTGATGGAGCTGGCACGTCACTGGATGTGAAGGGGTTAAGTATATTTCAATGGTTATACAATTGTTGACACCTCATAAGGGTGTGGCTTAACTAGTAGGTTCCATTTGGTTTTACAATTTTTTTTTTCATTTTCAAATGCTTTATTGATAGATATGCAATACAAGAATCAGGTAAACATAGTATTGACAAGTATAGTAGTATCTTGAGGAAAACAACTAGTGGAGAAATAATCTTATTGGCGTATCATTAACATTTGTACAGAACACACAAACCACAAATCTTAGTAAGGTGTAAAAATCACGAGATAATTTATAATAGGTTACATTGAGTGGTTTTATCATTTTAACCATTTGAAACTCTTATATGGCATGATTAGTAATAGTCCCAATGCAGCCCAAATGTATCTTTTTTTCTCACCCGATCTTTATAGGTTGTACGTATATTTAAACAGATTACTGTAAGAGTTAAAATTTTGTAAATGGCGATATAATTTAGGATTAGTATAGACACACACACAATACGCACAATAAGATGGACTCCATAGTCACCTACTGTCATTTAATTGCATTAGCTCTTTGAGTGCCAGAGAGGCATCAACATACTTCTCAGACACCCAAAGGGTTAACCTATACCATAAGCAAATCCATTCAGTTTAACCCTTTGAGTGTATACTGTTTCTGTATTTGTGTAAATACGCAACTCTTTGCTCTTCAGGACACATTTGAAAATGAGAGAAATCTCAAGATATTCTTCCTGGTAAAACATTTTTCTAAATAAAATGAATAAATAATAATACCTTTTTTTATTGGACATTACATTATAGGGACAAACTTTTGAGACTGATGCTCCCTTCTTCAAGTCAACATGTACTTCAAAAAGGGAATATCACTACTGAAAGCTTGTCCCTAAAATTGAATTTCCATTAAAAATGGGGGTGCAATCTCTTTTAGTTCACAAATGCCATACACAAAGAAGAAATATTCTGAAGGATATCGAACAGGTCCTGCCAATATGACAGTCCAACCACGAACTACCAATTCCTCTCTGAACAGGGGAAGCAGCTAACCCCAGACGTTCGTTTGGGCCTTGTTGGGCCTCGTCAGTAAGGCGCAGCTGATCCCTCTAGGCACTTGTGAGCAAGGGGTCCACCTCTGGATTCCCCCATTACCTTTAGGGTGACTAACCTTAAGAGCAATTTGAATAGAAATAGAAGAAATCAGAGATGCTCAAATAGACTCATCAGCTTGCAAAAACATGAAAAAGCTCACTGGGACTGTGTCCTCACACCCAGGGTGCAATCTCTTTTAGCTGACAAATTCCATCACAGAGAAGAAATATTCTGAAGCACATCATACAGGTCCTGCCAAAATGACATTCCAACCACAAAATACCAGACAATTCCTCTTTGAACAAGGGAAGCAGCTAACCCCAGATGTATGTTTCGGCCTTGTTGGTGCGGTGCAGCTGATCCATCTAGACAAATTATATATATATATATATATATATATATATATATATATATATATATATATGTGTGTGTGTATGTTTTGGTATAGGCACAGTATGTGCGTGTATGCAAATGTGAATGTATGTGGCTAATAATGTGTAAGAGTGTGGCTAGGAATGTGTATGTGTGTCTATGTCTAGAAATGTCTATGTGTAGATAGGCATGTGTGTCGAAGTAGGTAGGCATATGTATATAGGTCTGTATCTGCGTTTGGTAAAGGAAGAAGTAGGCAAATTGCCACTCCCCCTGACAGTGATTCAGAAATACCAGGACTTAAAATAGCAAAGAAATTGTTATATTTGCTTAGCGATACACCCAGGCATGTTCAATGGACGATGTAAATGCTGACCTTGATTTGTTTTACATATATATAAGTTCCCTGAGGAAGTGCGTTTTGAGCACGAAACTAGTCGGAAAGAGAACATTATTCTGTTACTGAGAAGAGATACATGTAACATTGTTACTGTCAGTACACCGTAGGAGTGTTTCAGATTGTGTCTCTCTCTTATTGTGGTCGCATTGAATACGATGGATACATTATAACCATATAGAATGAGAAGGAGGTGAAGAAAAGAGCGGTGAAAAGAGTGTATCCAGTGAATACATTGAGAGTAAAGGAGGAGGGGTTGAGAGACGGGAGCGCAACGGTGAATGGGAACATTGCCGAGTTCATACTCTGCCCGCGGATAAAAAAAGGTGGGATCGTCATTGGAGGTAACTTAGAATCTATGGTTGCCAGATAAAACGAACCTCACGGTCTGATAGACTGGTTGTCCTAATCTTAAAACAGACGGGAGAGTTTAAGTGCAATAGCTCATATCTGAAAAGTGGCTGCCCGCTAACCCTTACCTCACTCTGATATATCAATCTATATTTGATTCATGCGTACCATATAAAGTTGAGAATAAAAGTTGAGAATATTTCACCATCTTAGGACGTCACACTTAGACCGTTACGACCACTTTGGATTAAGTGCACCAACGTATATTAAGCTCCGGAGCTATAGACTGTTTTCAAGTCTATTTATTGGCATTTTGTAGTGGTTTTATTGTCAGTAGCAGTGGTATTACATATATGATATATTATATGTTTTATTGTATATTATTTTAATAAATTAGTACAGTCTACTTGAGCGCTCTCCTATAGTATTGGATTTGGTAGTTTATTGAGGCTCGGGACACTATACGAGCATTGGATAGTAGCGATTTAGTTGACTGTATCAAAGAAGAGGTTGAAAGTGAATTTATCTGCACACGGATCGCAGTGATCACAGAAGTATATTTATATATATATATATATATATATATATATATATATATATATATATATAGCTATATAGATATAGATAGAGAGAGATTTATACACACATATCATATATAATAATTCGGTAATGTATATTTGTCAGAGGCTGTCATGCTCAGTGAGTGCCTGCTCCTCGGCTGATAACAAAGTGGGGCGCAGAGAGGACTACAGTCAGAATTCATAGCACCCCGCTCCGTTATCAGCCGCGGCGCGGGCAGTCTGTACTGTGCATGACTGCACCGCGGCTGTTGCTGCCTGGCACTGTGACCCGTGTACACATTGTAGTTATATTCAGTGGCTGGTGGCAAGAACAGAAGCAGCTATCTAGATATTAAAAACCTAAATATGGAATGGTTCCAGGCAAGGTGTGAGAAAACAAGGACTGTGCAAACGTTGTACACAGAATCATTATTTTCTTGCAAAATAACACACTTCAGTATGAATTATGTATAGCAGCTACAATCTGGGGAGCAAATGATGTGGAACTATGAAGGTTTTGCAGTTCAAAACAAGATAGACATTGACGGATATTAGGTTTTATGTCTTCCATTTTCAATTCTACTAAAGAATAAAACAATCCGTGTGTTAACTGGTACAGAATAAGTTACATAATAATTTTGCATTCCTACGAAAATAAACACAAACGTTAACCCTTTAGAATATCAGGTTAGTGTCCAATGCGTTATGATTAGTGTTGAGCGAGCATGCTCGGCCGATGCTCGGATCGGCTCGAGCATCGCTCTGCTCGGCACATGGCGGTACTCGTATGAGTACCGCCATGTGCTCGCCCGGCATGTTCGGGTGGCGGGGATCTGTGCCGAAGGAGGCACAGATATGAAGACGCTCCGCTGGACCACCAGGGACTGGAGGTAGGGGGCATTGCGGAGATGAAGGGGGCATTGCGGAGATGAAGGGGGACATTGCGGAGATGAAGGGGGCATAGCGGAGATGAAGGGGGCATAGCGGAGATGAAGGGGGGCATAGCGGAGATGAAGGGGGCATAGCAGAGATGAAGGGGGACATTGCGGAGATGAAGGGGGCATAGCGGAGATGAAGGGGGACATTGCGGAGATGAAGGGGGCATAGCGGAGATGAAGGGGGGCATAGCGGAGATGAAGGGGGCATAGCGGAGATGAAGGGGGACATTGCGGAGATGAAGGGGGCATTGCGGAGATGAAGGGGGCATAGCGGAGATGAAGGGGGACATTGCGGAGATGAAGGGGGCATAGCGGAGATGAAGGGGGACATTGTGGAAGAGGGGCATTGTGGAGATGAAGGGGGACATTGTGGAAGAGGGGCATTGTGGAGATGAAGGGGGGCATTGACCAGGCACCCTCCCCTCATCAGAGCAGGGGGTGCCTGGTGTAATGCTCGTGTCGCCCCATTCAATTCAATGGGGCTCGGGTGCTCGGCCGAGCACTCGAGCCTCCGGCGGTGCTCGGTCAGAGCACCCGAGCACCCGAGCATCGGGGTGCTCGCTCAACACTAGTTATGATGCAACGCGTTCGATGATCCTTTATCACTCAAAGGATTCATCGCTTATGTTGGTTTTAAATTGGTTCTCAACCCTTTGAATGCCAGAATGGTACTCAACCTTTTAAGGACCGGCTGCACACGTTCGTGGATGGCACTTAAGGATCACAGAGCATTTTTTTTTTTTCTTTTCAGGATCCGATTTAGGGCTCCCTAAATGACATGCAGGCACGTGGGAACCCTGAAATCCATGACGTACGTGTACTTACTGGTTCCTTTAGGGACACTCACCCGATGACAGGGCTGGATTTCTCATAAGGCAGAGTAGGCATCTGCCTACAGGCGCACCCCACAGAGGGGCGCCTGTCATTGGGACCCATTTTTTTTTTTAATTTATTTATTTGTATATATATTTTTTTAATTATTCAGACCCTCATGTCTGCGCCTCTTTCGTCACAGACCTTTAAGCTGCAGAGCTCCCTCGTGAGCTCCTTAGTAATGCAGAGCGCTGGGAGATGACATAATCTCCCAGCGCTCTGCATTACTGAGCAGAACACGCGGGAGCTCCAGCAGTTACAGGTCTGTGCCGAAGGAGGAGCAGACCTGTCCTGCCCTGCAGGGGGCAGTGTGAGGGCAAAGTGGAGCTAATGTGGGCAGTGTGAGGGCAGTATGGAGCTGATCTCTGGCAATGTGAGGGCAATATGGAGCTGATGGGGGCAATATAAAGCTGATGAGGGCAATATGAAGATGATAGAGGCAATAAGAGGGCAATATGGACATGATGGGGGCAATGTGGATATTAGGAGCACTGTGGAGGCGTCCAGTGGAGAAGGCCAATGGGGGGCACCTCAGATTTCTGTGCCTAAAGGTTCCTGAGATGTAAATCCGGCCCTGCCTGATGATGTACATGTACGTCCGTGGTCCTTAAGGGGTTAAAGGGTTAAAAAGGACTTGTTCCCTTAATCCCTTAACGGCCCTTGACGGTCCTGGCACTTCATGGGTAGATTTGCGCTAAGGACCCATGACATGCCAAGACCGTCATGGAATTCAGGGCTCCCCTCACAGCTGCATGCCTTTCCCTGAACCGGATATGGAAATTTAAAAAAAAATGGTCCGTGGTCCTTAAAGGGATAGTAATACTTCGTTTTAACTTTATTTTATTTTGTAGGCATTAAAAAAACATGAAGAATGATATAAGTCTTATCTCTCAAACCTTTATGGTTTAAGAGATATTCACAAACAAAGTTTCCCCCCCCCGTTCAATCAGATCAGAAGGGAGGTGCCCAGGTAGACTGCAGAGAGGGACAATCTTCAATTAAGACAATGGAAAAAGCTAAAAAACTTGTCAAGGGGGGAAGGGCTTTCATTGTTCTCATACAAAGAAAATTGTCCCCTTCTGTTATCTGTCCTGTCATACAACCAGATTCACATCTGAGAAGAGATGGCTTACACTAGGTAAAAGGGGTGGGAGGGGAACTTTGCTTGTGAATATCTCATAAACCATAAAGGTTTGAGAGATAAGACTTATATCATTCTTCATGTTTTTTTAATGCCTACAAAATAAAATAAAGTTAAAACAAAGTGTTACTATCCCTTTAAGTGACGTCCTCATGAGCGACCGACCGTCCTTAAGGGGTTAAGAGCATTTTCTGTTTGTTTTTTTTTAAATTCTTTTGAATATAAACTTCCTGCATCAGAGACAGGTAAAACACGGCCTGCAGGTTTGATCCATCTTTCAGGGTTATTTTATCTGACCCTTTGGTCTAGCTGGATGTACACATACAACTGACCTCCTATAATCATATCTCCCAACATTTCAAATGGCCAAAGAGGGAAACTTGTGTTTTAGGGGGTGTTACTGGGTGCGTGGCTGGTGGGTAGGGCATTATCGAGAATTTAATGGTGATTTCATGACCTACTGACACCTCTGTCTAACTTAAAGGGATAGTAACCCCTCCCCAACAACTTGACTGCAAAATACAGCAATGATAGAAACATACCGAACGCACTTAGTCCCATCTCTCAAACCGTTATGGTTTGAGAGATGTAAGGCAAGACAGACCTCCGGTCCCTCCCCCTTCTCATACGTTCTCTGTATAAGCGGACGTCATGAGATCCGGCTTCCAGCACCAGACGGCGGCTCTGCAGGAGCGCTGTCATCTAGATATCTCCGTATTATTACTTCATGGGTATGGTCTAAAACATGTTCCTGGCTTGCAAGCACATGTTGTAGACCATTCCAATGAAGTAATTATAAGGAGATATCTAGATGTCAGAACTCCTGCAGAACCAGCGAAAGTCGGCCGACCGGATTCTGCCTCTGACAGCTTTACAGCTCGTCAGGCAGAAGAGGGAGGGACTGGAGGTCTGTCTTGCCTTACATCTCTCAAACCATAAAGGTTTGAGAGATGGGACTAAGTGTGTTCAGTATGTTTCTATCATTGCTGTATTTTGCCGTCAAGTTTTTTTTGGGGGGGGGGTTTACTATCCCTTTAATACATGATCTAGAGTAACATCAATGTATCTTTTTTTCACAAAGACTAATTTATAAATACATAGAGTGACGTTTAAACAATTTTATTGAATTTTGTTGCTGTGAGCAATGTGATACACTTATATATACACCACACAGTCTGATCTCCTAAACACAGGGACACCAGAGTGATACACTTATATACACACCACACAGTCTGATCTCCTAAACACAGGGACACCAGGGTGATACACTTATATACACACCACACAGTCTGATCTCCTAAACACAGGGACACCAGGGTGATACACTTCTGTACACGCCACACAGTCTGATCTCCTAAACACAGGGACACCAGGGTGATACACTTATACACAGGGACACCAGTCTGATCTCCTAAACACAGGGACACCAGGGTGATACAGTTATATATACACCACACAGTCTGATCTCCTAAACACAGGGACACCAGGGTGATACACTTATATACACAGCACACAGTGATCTCCTAAACACAGGGACATCAGGGTGATACACTTATATACACACCACACAGTCTGATCTCCTAAACACAGGGACACCAGAGTGATACACTTATATACACACCACACAGTCTAATCTCCTAAACACAGGGACACCAGGGTGATACACTTATATACACACCACACAGTCTGATCTCCTAAACACAGGGACACCAGGGTGATACACTTATATACACACCACACAGTCTGATCTCCTAAACACAGGGACACCAGAGTGATACACTTATATACACATCACACAGTCTGATCTCCTAAACACGGGGACATCAGGGTGATACACTTATACACACACCACACAGTCTGATCTCCTAAACACAGGGACACCAGGGTGATACACTTCTGTACACGCCACACAGTCTGATCTCCTAAACACAGGGACACCAGGGTGATACACTTATATATACACCACACAGTCTGATCTCCTAAACACAGGGACACCAGGGTGATACACTTATATACACACCACACGGTCTGATCTCCTAAACACAGGGACACCAGGGTGATACACTTATATACACACCACACAGTCTGATCTCCTAAACACAGGGACATCAGGGTGATACACTTATATACACACACCACACAGTCTGATCTCCTAAACACAGGGACACTAGGGTGATACACTTCTATACACACCACAGTCTGATCTCCTAAACACAGGGACACCAGGGTGATACACTTATATACACATACCACACAGTCTGATCTCCTAAACACAGGGACACTAGGGTGATACACTTCTATACACACCACAGTCTGATCTCCTAAACACAAGGACACCAGGGTGATACACTTATATACACACCACACAGTCTGATCTCCTAAACACAGGGACACTAGGGTGATACACTTATATACACACCACACGGTCTGATCTCCTAAACACAGGGACACCAGGGTGATACACTTATATACACACCACATAGTCTGATCTCCTAAACACAGGGACATCAGGGTGATACACTTATATACACACACCACACAGTCTGATCTCCTAAACACAGGGACACTAGGGTGATACACTTCTATACACACCACACGGTCTGATCTCCTAAACACAGGGACACCAGGGTGATACACTTATATACACACCACACAGTCTGATCTCCTAAACACAGGGACATCAGGGTGATACACTTATATACACACACCACACAGTCTGATCTCCTAAACACAGGGACACTAGGGTGATACACTTCTATACACACCACAGTCTGATCTCCTAAACACAGGGACACCAGGGTGATACACTTATATACACATACCACACAGTCTGATCTCCTAAACACAGGGACACTAGGGTGATACACTTCTATACACACCACAGTCTGATCTCCTAAACACAAGGACACCAGGGTGATACACTTATATACACCACACAGTCTGATCTCCTAAACACAAGGACACCAGGGTGATACACTTATATACACACCACACAGTCTGATCTCCTAAACACAGGGACACCAGGGTGATACACTTTTATACACACCACACAGTCTGATCTCCTAAACACAAGGACACCAGGGTGATACACATATATACACACACCACACAGTCTGATCTCCTAAACACAGGGACACCAGGGTGATACACTTATATACACACTGCACAGTCTGATCTCCTAAACACAGGGACACCAGGGTGATACACTTATATACATACCACACTGTCTGATCTCCTAAACACAGGGACACCAGGGCGGGAAAGAGGGACAGAGGGATTTAGATCTCAAAGAGGGACTGTCTCTCCTAAAGAGGGACATGTGGGAAGTATCTATCCTAATATCTCCTAAAGAGGGACAATTGGGAGGTATGGATCCTAATAAATCCTAAAGAGGGACACTTGGGCGGTATGGACCCTGATATCTCCTAAAAAGGGACACAGGAGGTATGCCTATAATTAGATAATATCACTTATGACCTTCTCCATAGATAAATATTTTCCTGCTATGTGCATAGCTGGAAACTCTTCAGATTTTTCCCGGGAGACTCCAGTTGTGACACTTCGTTACCTGGTCTCTGAGGCAGAGGATGAGTGTCTGTATGTGGGGAATCTCTACTGAAACTCTGCCCACTTCTTCTCTTTCCCACTGTGTTCCTCGGTTCACTTTTAAAATAGCGCATTTTTAAGAGCGCCCAGCTTGGAGTCGCATTAAGTTGGAGATTGCGCTGTTAAAAGAAGCAACATGAAAATCTCATGCTCTTGCACGGTAACCTACTTAATGTGGCTCCACGCCCCACAGTCTTAAAAATGCTCTCTTTTAAAAGGATACCGTTCCTCCTACTCCCTGCCCAATCCTCCTCTTTCCCCAGCCTATTTTAACAACTTTTTCATGCCTTTTAAGCCCCGCCCCAACTCATGGTTAAGCCCCACCCCTTTTTGATGAGAATCGCTTCATTTTCCTCCCCCCTCAGCTGCACAACATCAGAGTTCCAGGTATGGGTATGTAGTGGATTCCTCCCTGGCTCTCACTGGTTAAAGGAATTGATTGTTTGGGTTCTACAAGGATTTTATTTGAAGCAAAAGGGTTCCACCTAAGCAAAATGTCTGAAATCCTCTGTATTGGATAAATAACAGTTTCCCATTGGCAAACACGAATCTTTGTTTTTTAACATCTTCACTGATTTTAATTGACTGTACGATACCATACTGAGAACCATAATTGACCAAATTAGGTATCACTAATGGCTGCATGTTCAGTAGAATAATGGAGGAATTCTGTCTTCTGTGAGCAATGACTGCATAGTTCTGCATTGCTCTTCTATGTCATCTGATGTCAGAATTTTAATCATCATTTAAGAAGTGTGATTTATGGATTCATTCTTGTCATTAAACTACAACCTTGTAGGATTAAACAACCTTAACATTAAAGGGATAGTAATACTTGAAATGAAAAAAAAGAGTATGTTGTAGTGTTTATCCCCCTGAGTAAAACAAGAGTACTCCTACTGCTGAAAGGTGTTTCATTCAAAAGTTATTAATTTTCAAAGTTGAATTTTTTAGGTGCAATATCACAGTGGCCTGAAATTGTACAGTGGCGCTGTTGCTACACCATCCTATGGATAGCTCTGGTCCCAGGACCTTAAATCTCCATAGGATGGTGTAACAACAGCGCCACTGTACAATTTCAGGCCACTGTGATATTGCACCTAAAAAATTAAACTTTGAAAATTAATAACTTTTGAATAAAACACCTTTCAGCAGTGGGAGTACTCTTGTTTTACTCAGGGGGACAAACCCTACAACATTTTTTTTAACATTTTAAGTATTACTATCCCTTTAATGTTCATGTTCCATAAAACTACTGTCACAATTTGCATCATCAAACCAAAATGGTATTTTCACATGGAAATCACTCAGTTTGCTTTGAATCTGAAAAATGATCTATAGAAATAAAATTATCCAACCAATTTAAATATATAAATAATAATTATGCTATAACAAGATATTGTTTTAACTCTTTTTTTTTTAACTATTAAAGACTTTATTGATAGAATGAAGCATTACAATATCAATACAGTAAACACATAGACTGGTGTTACAATGCTCCCAGCTCTAGATTTCTGACACTCAACAGAAATATTAAAGGGATAGTAATGTTTCATAATAAAAGCAGCTCTAATTAATCATCATAGTATTTGGACTTTGGAGAGTGTTATTTCAATTCTGTCAGAGTTGTAGTTCAAGAGTAATTCAGTGACAAAGTATCCCCCTCCCGCCCCTTTTACTGATGTAACACTGCTCAGCCAGATCAGAAGGGAGGTGCCCAGGTAGACTGCAGAGAGGGACAATCTTCAATTTAGATAAGGGAAAAAGCTGAAAAACTTGTCAAGGTGGGCAGGGCTTTCATTGTTCTCATAGGAAGAAGATTGTCCCCTGATGTTATCTGTCTGGTCTATGGACTGCATTCCACATCTGAGAAGAGATGGATTACACTAGGTAAAAGGGGCGGGAGGGGAAACTTTACTTGTGAATATCTCTCAAACCATAAAGGTTTGAGAGATAAGACTTATATCGTTCTTCATGTTTTTTTAATGCCTACAAAATAAAATAAAGTTAAAACGAAGTATAACTATCCCTTTAATTGTAGGCACGAAAATTACATCAGAATAATTATAATAATTTCCTGATGTACGTTTGTCAAAAGATGTGATGCGCAGTACAGACAGCCCAGTAGTGCGCAGAGAGGACTACGGTCTGAATTCGGAGCACCCCACTCTGTTATCAGCTGCGGCTTGGGCAGTCTGTACTGTGCATGATTGCACCGTGGCCGTTGCTGTCTGGCACTATGGCCCGTGTACACGGGCTGTTCAACTAGTAATTAATATAAAACAGGTCATATTAATCCTGTGGTATATTCAACATGGGGAAGTGATGAAGTCTCCTAATCACATATAAATTATTTTTAACTCTTAATAGATGACCAGTTCCAGAACAGAAAATATTTTGTTTGACAGAGGTGTGATATGGATATGGGGGCTTAAGTTCAATAGTATTTAAAAAAAGAGAGAAAAAGAAGAGGCGGTCGTAGGGTTAAAACCTTCCTGGAACTTTCATAAATATTTAAAACACAATCACATGCACTCACATTTCATTGCAGCCACAGAATGATAACTTGTGGCCCACCACACAGATATGTCACACCAGCTGCTCCCCGAAATTCAACCTTCAAAAGAAGAAGAGAAAAAACAGGAAAACGAAAACACAACACAATTGGGGGCGCTCAATTATAGATGACTGAATTGTATTCAAATAGTATTTGGTTACTCACAATTAGTGATCAACCGGTCATATATCCTATAACCGGTATAAAGCATAAGAGGACGTCAACCTGCCTCTGTTCAGGCGTTCCCCATCTATATAACGGGACTCTAAGATGTCTTGAAGCAATCAAATGAATCCAAGCAGGCGATCAAAAGTTAAAATCCAATTTATTGAACATACACCAATATGGCTATGGGTATGATTTTGATACCCTGATGAAAGGATTCCTATCCAGAAACGCGTTTGGATTCATTTATTGATTGCTTCGAGGCATCTTAGAGTCCCGCAATATAGATGGGGAACGCCTGAACAGAGGCAGGTCGATGTCCTCTGATGCTTTAAAACGGTTATAGGATATATGACCGGTTGATCACTAATTGTGAGTAATTAAGTACTATTTGAATACAATTCATTCATCTATAATTGAGCGCCCCCACTTGTGTTGTATTTTAAGTTCAATAGGATTGTTTCTGCCTAAGGCTTATAGATAACTCTTATCCTGGTGCCGCAACCTTGCAGAAGCTCGGCTACCTTCAGACCTATACCCAAAAATGCAGTCCTTTTCTTGTTTTAAATTGGAAATGTTTCATGGTCAGCCATAGCAATGCCGCCACCCCCCTCCCCTCGTTATCACACAGAATCACAGTTGACTGGTACATCCTGGATATACCGTATTTCTAGACTGGCATATACTACCAGCAAGTGAACCAAGGAGCATTGTTGATACTTGTATTAGGTGCCAACAGCTTCCTCTACATTTTCTCAAGGCTTTGGGAAAGCAATGGGGGTGGGGTACTTAATTTTTCTGACTCAAATAAACCTTTTTTTGTTGGAGAAAATGGGTATGGTTTTGCAAGAACTCGATTCATGTAAGTGGGAAGTTGCATAGATTATCATGACATCTACAATAACTTGTGTTACGTCTGTAATTTAAATTAAGAGGGGAACTGGTCTAGATTATATCTGGATTTCCCTAAAGGCACAAACCTGAATCTTGCCCCCCACCCCCTACAATTACCCCCTCCATATAAACAAAAGGGCTGGATAGGCTGGCCTGGGGCTCATATTATGGCTTTGCTTCCCCCCCCCCCGGAAAAATTTCTACGGACACACCTGCACCTATTGTTCCACATCTCCTGGGTGTTATCACTGGGGATGGGTATAAATATCAGGAAACAGGAATGAATCACTCATGGGTCTTAATAGAAGAGACTTTATGGTGCCTGTGTTTCATTATCAAATATATGACCTCATCACCAAGGACTCAGACATGGAAGAAGGTCCACATTTAATTTCCGTGAAATCCAGTGAATGTTTCAGTCCTGTCCCGGTTATATAGATAGAAAACCGGCACTGTAGTGGCGTGAAGATGAGACAATCATCTTACATGCTACACAGTAGCTGGTTCTCTCAGTTACATAAACAAGCCAATGATTCACCAGGGTTGAGGCTTGTTGGAAACAAGGCTTTCTGTAAGAGAAAGTAATAATTTTTAAATTTGCTATTTTCATGTTTTGATGAAGGATAAAATTACTTCTATCTACTATATATTCCAGGAACTTTAAAACATTGATAGGCAACAGCCCAAGGGAATCATTTAAGCTTCCTGGCAGATCATGTTTTGTTCTTACTGTCACAATAAAATACACTCATATCAAGGGCCCGATTACTGTTAACCTTACGCCAATAATGATATTTCATGCCAAAATGCCTCTTTCAATTCACATCCATGTTGGCGTGACTATATATATACTGACCCTCATTCTCCTCACCATTCTACCACCCAAACCCCCCATTATGACCTCAATGTTCTCAGAAAGCCTCTTCCTTCCTAACGACCTCCTACATGCCTTGACTATTTCACTGAAAATAACCCATCAACTGACCCACTTACATTCTGTAGCACTTACACTTTATGGGTCCTAACCTACCTTCGTCTAGACCAGGAACAGGCAACATAAGGCTCTAACCTCTGCCAGAACTACAGCCGCCATCATTCCTGGTATGACGGAAACTTTAGTCTGAGTGCTGGAGGGCTTCACAGTGCCCACCACAACTCTACACTAAGCACTCATGATGAGAAAGGCTATCTGATCATTCTGTATTCCATACTCTAAATTCCATATTTTACATCTCATTCCTTGCACCGTGCAGGAGAATACTTTGACACTTTATAAAAAAAGAATAAAAATGAAGGATAATATTTACAACAATTAATAAAAGACAGTATTTCCAGTAACCGCCACACCTGCATGTCTGTACAAAGGGCTACATTATAGAAATTAACTGTGTATTACTTTCAAATCCAACACGAATGGTATAGTCACATTATGAATCCATGGTGAGTGCTGAACACACTGGCCAGTTAAGAGCAATGGGGGAATCCATCCTATCCCTGTCCAGGATTAATCCTGAAGGGGCTAGCGAAATAGACCAATCAGACTAATGAAATTTTCCATTAACAGTAAACATTCTACAAATTAAGTTAAACTGGCTGTTCATCTTCAGTTTGTAAAGAATTCTAATCATTAAGCAATGTCAATTTTAAAAGAGAAATTAAGAATATTACTCACTGTACAGGACGCTGAAAATCATATTCATGAAACAAAAGAGGATAAATTCTGGAGCGAATCAACTGCCTTATATGGGTACAATTTGATCGGAAAATCAAAGGGAAATTGCTCCTCTTTTGTTTTCTGAATACGGCCCTTAATGTATTTGTTTACAATAATTCATTTTTCTACCACCATGTTAAAAGACCTTTTTTTTTTTTAAAGAAATATATGTTATAATTACTTTCCTGCCGAGTAAAATGTGCTGGAAGATTTGACATTCAAAACTTATTAAAGCTCAAACTTTTTTCTTCAATTTCTTCAGCTTCAATAATGTTTGAATTAAAAATCTCTCAGCATTGGTTATACCCTTGCTTTACTCTCCAGAATTCCATGATGCCAGGACCATCACCTGTCCTTAACGTCCAAACTGACGTGACGGTCCTAGCACGCAAAGGACGCTAAGAGGTTAATATGAAGAACTATGGGTGATCCTAATTTTTAGCCTATTTATGAACTCTCACTTTACTTAATCTGGGCAGTATATCCTAATGGACACTTTAAAACAATTCTATGTGGATTGGTTCACCAAAATTACCTTTTAAATTATTCTGGAAATCATGTACATGGAGGTGGACATGACTCCCTATCTCAACTCCTCCCACTGAAAATGTCATAGGAAGTAGGAGGAGCTTGGCTTACAGGAATCCTACAATAATATTATGGCTGCCTCCATGGACATGATATTCAGTGCTAATTAAAGAATGATTTTGGAGAACCAATACACACAGAATTGATTTGGATTTTGTTCACATGTTAAGTCAACTGAGAGTTTATTATAAGAGGGGATAGAGTACATTTAAGACTGAGAATACTATTCAGCACAATATGGTTTGGGCATATTCAATGGAATGTAAAGTGACTCCCGTTTTAGTAATTATTTTGTTGCTTTACCGCTTAGCACTATAACGAATATGTTTCTAAAGCAGCTTTCACTTGCAAAAAATAACATATGTGCGATATGAGTAAAACTCAGTTAAATTGGGCGATCAATGTTTTGCAAAGCAATAAGTTGCTCACCTTTCTGGAGCTCAAAAGGGTTAAAGGGATAGTAATACTTCATTTTAACTTTATTTTATTTTGTAGGAATTAAAAACATGAAGAACGATATAAGTCTTATCTCTCAAACCTTTATGGTTTAAGAGATATTCACAAGCAAAGTTTCCCCTCCCGCCCCTTTTACCTAGTGTAAGCCATCTCTTCTCAGATGTGGAATGCAGTCCATAGACCAGACAGATAACAGAAGGGGACAATCTTCTTCCTATGAGAACAATGAAAGCCCTGCCCCCCTTGACAAGTTTTTCAGGTTTTTCCCTTATCTTAATTGAAGATTGTCCCTCTCTGCAGTCTACCTAGGCACCTCCCTTCTGCTCTGGCTGAGCAGTGTTACATCAGTAAAAGGGGTGGGAGGGGGATACTTTGTCATTGAATTACTCTTGAACTACAACTCTGACAGTACTGAAAAAAGACTCTCCAAAGTCCAAATACTATGATGATTAATTAGAGCTGTTTTTATTATGAAACATTACTATCCCTTTAAGAGTAGAAGTGAATGATCAGCTGCTTCTTAGAGGAATTCATTATTTTACACCTGAGGAAGGCACTGCATTTGGTGACATTTAAAGGAGCAGTACATGTTTTTGAATGGAAATTATGTTACGGGCTTTCCTGGCTGAGTAAAACAAGGGTACTCTCACTGTTCTGTTGGGAGATTTTTAATTCAGAAGTTATTGCACCTAAAACTTATAATTTTATAATTACCAATTTTCTCTTCTGATCAATAGGTGGTACTGTCCCCATCATTTACTATGAAAATCTGTAGTCAGTGACTCAAGCTCTCTCATGGATAAAAAAAAAATCACCTTTTAGGGTCTACTTGAAGCTGTTGATTAAAACAAAATAAATTTGAGCTTAATGAAAAAAAATCTACTATAAATGTGAATGTCCTCTGTTTCACTAAGAAGGAGAAACACTGAGATAGATATTTTTATAATAACGGTTTACTGCTCCTTTAATGCTTCAGACTTAAAAAAAAAACAAACTCTATGTTTGCAATCTTCTACTTTTACCGTAAGGTAATTACTGTCATAATCAGACTCCGGTATATGTCAAGATGGAAACATCTTACAATTGCAAAAAGCACTCTATGACCTTCCAGTTCAGATTTAACTCTTTGAAAACCCAGATTGGTGTGTGATGTAAATAAGTGTGTGTGTGTTTGAGTGTGTATGTGCATCTGTGTTTGTGTATCTGTGTGTACCTGTGTATGTTTGTGTGTGTATATATATATGTGTATGTGTGCACGTGTATATTATTATACATTATTTATTTGGAGCCTTGTTATTACTCAGAGCTGTATAATAGGGAATAGACATACAGATATATTAACCCCTTAAGGACCCTTGACAGTCGTGGCACATTACGGGTCGTCGAGACATAAGGACCCATGACATGCCAGGACCGTCATGGAATTCGGGGCTACCAACGTGGCTGCACACCATTTGGGGAGGCCTGAAACCAATGCGCAAAGAAAAAAAAAAGCTCAGTGGTCCTTAACCCCTTCGCGTCCTGTGACGTACCCGGACCGTCACGCTGGTCCGGTACTTAAGGACCAGTGATGGTCCTGGTACGTCACGTACTTTTACTCACTGCGCTCCTGCAGGAGCACGGTGAGTAATACCGTGGACTGAAATTGATCGCTCCAAGACTGGAGCGATCTCTTTTAGTCCTCTTTTCGATGTGCCGCCCCACATGATCAGTCACGTGGGACGGCACGTCCAACTCGTCTATCTGGTCCTTAAAGGACCAGACACCGCGGGATTGTCAGACCTTAAGGGGTTAAGTGACAGTCGCACAGAGAAAATAGATCATAGAAAGAGACTGTAAGATCTTATAGTCTAGAGGAGTAAGTGCAATGGGGTGTGACTCCTGACACATGACCTGGCGGTCAGTGGGTGGGAGCGAGAGGTGCTGTGTGTGTATGCATGCATACATGTGTGTATGAGTGTGTGTTTGTGCAAGTGCGTGTGCATGTATATGGTTGTGTGTGTATATATGAGAATGTGTGTACGTGCATGTATATATGTGAGAGTGTGTGTGCGTGTATTCATGCATGTGTGTATGCGTGTGTGTTTTTCCATGTGTGTAAATGTGCATATGTGTATGTGTATGTGTATGCGTAAGTGTTTCAATGTGAGTGAATACACGTGTATGCATGCATATGTGTGTGTGTGGGGGGAGTATGAGGGTGTATAAATGTGAATGGGTGTGTGATTGTGATTGAGTAAATATGTGTGTGTGTGTGATACAAAATGAGGGAGATGCATTGAGGTATGATAAACAGGTGATATAGTGAAGATGAATTCTGCAGTGATTTCCCTTCTCCAGTTCCTATGTTATTCTATAGACCCTATTCACTAAGATTTCCAAAGTTAAAGAAATCTTAGTGTATTGGCTCCATACAATAACATAGGAACTGGAGAAGTGATATTACTGGAGAAGTCAGGGGATTATGCACTAAGGTGTGATAAAGAGGTGATAAAGTGGAGATGACTTCTCCAGTGATATCACTTCTACAGTTCCTATGTTATTCTATAGAGCCTATGTACTAAGATTTCTTACGTTTTGGAGATCTTAGTACACCGGCTCCATAGAATAACATAGGAATTGGAGAAGTCATCTCCTCTTTATCACCTCTTTATCACTCCTTAGTGTATAATCCCCCCGTGTTTGTTTGTGACAGTGCATATGTGTTCAGAACAGTTTTTTTCTCTTTTCAGAGCATAATGTACGTTTGTAAAAACAGGATATTAACCAATTGAATGCCAGGGAGTATGCAAAGTATATCACACTACCTAGCACTCAAAGTGTCAATGCGTGTTTTACCCCTTGATTAGAAGGTATAGTGTTCATCAGGCAAACAGATATGAAAAAATTGAATAAAATAATTGTGAAAAGTAAAGAAAATGTTGTCAAATGTGTTCTTGCTTTTTTTTTGTAATATTTCTGCTCAATTTTTATTTTTTTACTATTTATTTGACGCCCATCATTATGCTGGCTTTTCTAATGTTTTCGTCTAATACAATTTTAGTTTTATTTTAAAGTCAAGCTTTTAACCCTTTCAACGTCAGAGGTATCCAACCCAATGTGTTGGATGCCTTTGTGACACTCAGAGACTTAAAGGGATAGTAATACTTAATATGTAAAAAATATATATGTTGTAGGATTTATGTCCCTGAGTAAAACAAGGGAACTCCCATTGCTGAGAGATATTCTATTAAAAAATAATAACAGCTCAAACTTGAATTTTTTAGGTACAATATGAGAGTGGCCTGAAAATTTACAGTGGCGCTGTTGCTACACCATCCTATAGAGATTTATGGTCTACAGACCAGAGCTGTCCATAAGATGGTGTAGCAACAGCACCACTGTAAATTTTCAGGCCTCTGTGATATTGCACCTAAAAAATTCAAGTTTGAGCTGTGATAATTTTTATCTCTCAGCAGTGGGAGTACCCTTGTTTTACTCGGGGATAAACCCTACAACGTATATTTTTTTACATTCTAAGTATTACTATCCCTTTAAATAATTAGAGGACATCTGGTTTTGTTTATTCTCTCTTGGAGATAGTAAATTACTTTATAAGGGAGATTATTTTTTGGGTTTTGTGCTTTTTTCATTTTTTTCACGTTGGGGAAACTGGCTCTTTTTTAACTCTTTGAGTCACAGAAGGTTATCTTACTGGCTACATCTCTGGTGCTCAAATGGTTAACGTTTTGGATTGCACTTTTGAAAAAATGTAAATTAGAATTTAGATAATTTTTTTTAATATTTAACAAAATTAGAATTGGAATCGAACCATCAAATTTTAATTTAATATGATGAAATGAATCAGATTTCATCAGTGGCCCCACCCCATAATCATTGGAGGTTATATATTCGGGTATAAAACAAAAATATCATCATGAATTATGGTAACTGTGTTGTAGTTCTGGGAAAAACACTTGTATCTTACGAATGGATGTAACTATACTTGAGATGCATTTAAAATAATTGCAATTGTTTAACCCTTTGTGTGCCTGAGGGCTACACAACTCATTGCAAAGCACTCAAAGGGTTAAAGGGATAGTAATCCCTAAAACAAAAATCGCACAGTCTTCATTATTGTCAGCACAACAATTTGCTCTATGTTTATTAACTTAGTTTGCGGTAGCTTTAAAGATATTCCATGTAAAAGGATCCTATTCCCGCCCCTTCTGGCCGTCTCCCCTTGGAGCTGCAATCGGATTATGGGACCGGGTGGACGCAGCGAGGGACACACTTAAGACAGGAAGTATAAGGAAAACCCTGCCCCCCTTTGTCCCTCGCCGCCCGCCATCCGGACCACGCAAGGATGAGCGTGACGTGACCAGAAGGGGCGGGAAGTGCTCTTTTTACATGGAATACCTTTAAAACTACAGCAAAGTAAGTTAACCCTTTGAGTGCCAGAGGGGTACGGAAGGCATTGCATTAAAAGTGATAGTAATGGCAAAGAATATTATTATTTTGTATTGTAGATAAAAAAAACCAAAACATTATTTGCAGTAAATCCCATCTCTCAAACAGCTATGGTTTGAGAGATATTCGCATTGAAAGTTCCCCCCTGTCTCCCCTTCTCCTGACGTCAGCGCTCTAGCTGACAGCAGGAGATCCCGGTCCTGGGACCAGCCATCGGCTCTTCAGCAGAGCTGAAATTGCGTAATTTAAAAAGAATTACTTCATTGGAACGGTCTACAAAATTATTACTTCATTGGAACGGTCTACAAAGTTATTTAAAAAGAATTTCTTAATTGGAATGGTCTTCAAAGCACACTTTGTAGACCGTTCAAATGAAGTAGTTCTTTTTAAATAACGCAATTTCGGCTCTGCTGAAGAGCCTCCTTGAGACGGCCGACTTGAATCTCCTGCTGTCAGCTTTCCAGCTGACATCAGGTGAAGGGGAGGGAGGGGGGGACTTTCAATGCGAATATCTCTCAAACCATAGAGGACTGAGAGATGGGATTTGCTGCAAATATTTTTTTTTCGTCTACAATGCAAAATAATATCATTCAGTGGCATTACTATCACTTTAATCAACATAGCGCAAGACTCGGCGATCAACTTTTTCATGTACATTACTATCCCTTTAAGACGAAACACAGAATACTACTGATAAAAACGAGAGTGTAAAATATGCACACTTTTAAAAAGGGTGTTTTATTTGTGTAAAACGGTAATTTGTCCTTTAGTAAAGCCTTGTAAATGAATGCAATATCTTAAAGGAGCAGTAATTTTTTTTTATTAAAACACATATTTTATAGAGCATTTCCTGCTGAATAAAACAAGGTCACTCCCATCGCTGTCAGATGTTTTATTCAAAATTTATAGCAGTTTAAATAATCAGGAAGTGAATTTACTGTGTTTACTTCCTGATAGTTCTAACTGACAGGAAGTGACTCAGCAGTTTCTATCACATTCTGTGGAAAACTGTATGTCTCTGACTCCCCTCTCCATTCTAATCTAACAGGAAATCTAATTAGAATTTGACCACTAGAGAGCACTGCTAATGTAAAAAAACATGGGTTTAAAATGTAATAACTCTGGAAATATAAATCTCTCAGAAGTGGGAGTACCCTTATTTTACCCAATAGGAAAATCCCTACAATATATTTTTTTTCATTAAAAAAAGTTTACTGCGCCTTTAAATAATAACGGCCATTTTGTTTCACTCCAGATAAATGAAAAAAAACTTGATAGATAAATGAAAGAACTCAACAGCAAATGCTATCAAGTTTTTCTCCACATTGAGCTCTGAAAACAAGTAAAATGCTGAACAAAATCGATATGATTTTTTTTTTCCCAGAAGTAAAAGTAATGTGAGAAAGCTCTGAGGTATATAGAACCCTCAATCAATAAGTAAATATAATTGTATTTACCAAGTGCCTTGAAAGAGCTACAGGCTTCTCTCACTCCTTATTCCGATTTAAAATGTTTAACTGGTATGGAGACATTGCTCAAAACACTGTGTAATGCCCTGTAGCATCTTATGTCCCAGCAGTGCAGTGCCATTAAATGTACATCACCAGTGAATGAGGAGGCAGAATATTTACATTCAGCGAAAAGAAATATTGATGTATATATTATGTAGGTGCAAACTAGGTCTTCAGATTTCTTAATGCTAAAATATAATTTTTTTAACCAAGGAGAGAGATCAATAAATTCCCAAGGAAGAGAATTTTCATCTGATTTTTTCACAAGGTGTGCGTGTATGTTTGTGTGAGTGTGTCTAGAGAATAACTGCATGCCCGTGTGAGAGACAGGAATTGTGTATGTGCATTTTTGAGCATGTATGTGTGATTGTGAGTGTGACAGTGTGTGTATGCCCATGAGCATGTGTGTGTGTGTCAGTGTGTGAATGTTTGTGTGTGTATGCATATGTATATGTGACTGAGACAGAACGTGACAGCGTGTATGTCTGGATGTGTGTAAGGATGTGTGTGTGTTTCTTTGTCTATGATTGTATATGTATGTATATGTGTTTGCGTGCATATCTGATTGTGTATGATGTGTGGATATGTGTATACATGAGTGTGTGTGTGTGTCTGTCTGGGCATAGGTGAGTCTGTGTATGTGTGTATTTTTGTGTGTCTCTGTGTGTATTAGGGTGACCGCACATCCCGGAATGCCCGGGACTGTCCCTTATTGTGGGTCTGTGTCCCGTGTCCTGGGTCCCCCCCCCCACCGGGACAAAAAAAGAGTCCTGGAATTGAGCAACATGCGCCAGTCCAGCCAGCCAATGAAATGTATCTGCTATATGGTCCTCATTGGCTGGCTGAGCCAGCCAATGAAGACCATATAGCAAATACATTTCATTGGCTGGCTGGACTGGTGCATGCGAGACAGCTGGGGTGGAGCAGGTAGGCTGGTGCTGCAAGAGAGACCTGCGGCAGAGGCTTCCGCCGGCGCTGACCATCTTTCTGAGGCTGTTCCCACACTGGGAACATTTACTATGTCAGCCTCAGAAAGATGGTCAGCACCGGCGGGAGCCTCAGCCGCAGGACTAGGGTGACCACATGTCCCGGAATGGCAGAATGTGGTCACCCTAGTGTGTATGCCTTTGTGTGTGTGTGTGTGTTTATATACATACATGTGCATGTGAGTGTCTGTGTTTGTATGTGTGTATACATGTGAATGTGTTTACATGTATGTGTGCATGTGTTTGTGTGTATGTGTGTGTGTGTGTCTCTGCTGATTTAAATGAGCTCCAGTCCACAGAACACACAAACAAGTCAGGCTTTAACCCCTTAAGGACTGGCTCGTATGTGCGACTGGCACTTAAGGACCATTGAGCTTTTTTTTGCGCAATCGTGTTCAGGGCTGAAATCCATGATGTGACACGTGATCATATGTACTGCTTCACTGAGAGATAGGCTGAAGCTGACTCATCTGGTCTTAAAGCAATCAGTTTCAGTCTCCCGGCATGATCACAGGACACTCTCAGGCACGCTGTGATCATTAAACTCATGACGTGCTAGTGTGACCAATGAGCCACTGTGCCCACTTTTGCCTGCTTAAAGGGATAGTAATACTTCGTTTTATCTTTATTTTATTTTGTAGGCATTAAAAAAACATTAAGAATGATATAAGTCTTATCTCTCAAACCTTTATGGTTTAAGAGATATTCCCAAGCAAAGTATCCCCCCCCGTTCAGCCAGATCAGAAGGGAGGTGCCCAGGTAGACTGCAGAGAGGGACAATCTTCAGTTAAGATAAGGGAAAAAGCTGAAAAACTTGTCAAGGGGGGAAGGGCTTTCATTGTTTTCATAGGAATAAGAGTGTCCCCTGCTGTTATCTGTCTGGTCTTACAACCAGATTCACATCTGAAAAGAGATGGCTTATACTAGGAAAAAGGGGCGGGAGGGGGAAACTTTGCTTGTGAATATCTCTTAAACCATAAAGGTTTGAGAGATAAGACTTATATTGTTCTTCGTGTTTTTTTAGTGCCTACAAAATAAAATAAAGATAAAACGAAGTATTACTATCCCTTTAAAGAGATAGTAATACTTAAAATGTAAAAAAAAATATGTTGTAGGGTTTATCCCCTTTGAGTAAAACAAGGGTACTCCCACTGCTGAAAGGTGTTTTATTCAAAAGTTATTACAGCTCAAAGTTGATTTTTTTAGGTGCAATATCACAATGGCCTGAAACTGTACAGTGGCGCTGTTGCTACACCATCCTATGGACATTTATGTACAATTTCAGGCCACTGTGATATTGTACAACACTTTTTTTAACATTTTAAGTATTACTATCCCTTTATCCAACGCCCAATGCACAGACTAACTAAATGCCTCAAAATACGTGCATGACACTGTGCAACCCATAGGTAGACAGTTATCCACATAGAATTTCCCTTTAACACAATAACCTGTGTACTAAAAACTCTGTGGATTCAGTGGCAACAACCTAAATGCAGACTCTATATCCTCCTTTACCAACATGGCTCCTGGTCCTACCTCCTTCACTATCTCCAAAGTTGCATCAAAGGATTGGTACTGCACACTACAAGCTTCCTCTTGCAATGCATTATTTACTCAACTCTCTTCTTATATTTTTTCAATTAAAAATATTAAATGTTAAAAGTTGTGTTTAAATCAGTGGGAAGTTTGAGATTTTTGGGCAAGATGTTCAAAAAAGTTGATCAACCCTTTGAATGCCAGAGAGGTACGCAATGCATTGTGCACAATGTGTTGCGCACCCACTCTAGATGTCACAGTGTTAAATTAAATTGTATTCAGAATAAAAAAGTTCTTATATGACGGTCCACCAGTTCTCAGACATTTTACCGTCATTTTTTGCATTCAGTTTGGCCATCTCTATCAA
Source organism: Rhinophrynus dorsalis (assembly GCA_037306005.1). Classification (NCBI taxonomy): domain Eukaryota; kingdom Metazoa; phylum Chordata; class Amphibia; order Anura; family Rhinophrynidae; genus Rhinophrynus; species Rhinophrynus dorsalis. The sequence goes on from CM074719.1 coordinate 23,065,190, forward strand.
AAGGAAAAAGCAATCTTAAAAGTGGATGTGGTTTAATCCACCACCATTTTGTAAGGTGTTTAAAAATATATATATTCTGTTATCCGTAACTATTTTGTCTGATTAATTTCATTTTTTATGGCAAAATAAAAATGCTCTAAATTTGGAGAAAACAAATTACAGTATTATTATAAAACTAGTTTTAAAGCCCGTGTACACGGGCCAAAACTGGCGGCGCTGCAGTCATGCACAGTACTGGCTGCTCAAACGTGCCTCAGCACAGGATCCACTGAGAGAAAGAAGAGAGGCTGATCCAAATCTGACTACAGACGGTACTGGTAGCAAGTATAGTATAGTATAGTAGTAGCTATTAGTAACAAGCAGGATGTAATAGCCAGAGACGCGATCAGTACAGTATCAGCCAACCCGGGGTAGCACAGAGCGGGTAGTCAGAAGGAACCAAAGGGACAGACCGGAGCAGGTAGTCTGATGGGGTCAGACAGAGCCAAAAGGTCAGACCAGAGCGGGTAGTCAGATGGAGCCAAGGGTCAGACCGGATCAGATGGCAACAAGTCAGAGAGGTCATACACGGAACAGAGCATAGGAATATCACAAGACCTAATGCACAGGTACACCACGAAAGGGCAAAGGAGTACTGTTAGACTGAGGCCTATAAGGCCTAGCAAGTAGACGGAGACTCACTCTGGCAATTAACCATAGGACTATAAGAATAGTGAATGCGCATAAGCGCAACAACCGGGAAGTGAAAGACAATGTTGCCCACACCTCGCAGCAGAGCCCTTGGAGGGCAATCATGGGCACCATGATACTACCACTTAGTGCTCCCTGGACTACACTGAAACATCCCCTTCTCCTCCCGCTCCCTTCCCGTCTCTCTTTTGTCCCTAATCTACTACTTCCATCTCTATAGTGACAGTTCCAAGTGCGCCGCTCTGCAAAAGTCGCCTCTATACACCCAGTCTTACCCGCTGCCCCTCCTACGATATTGCCTTAACGCGCCTCTTCTTGACTACAGGTCAGATACCCGACATTCACATAACTTGATGTCAGCTGGCTTCACTATTTCACCAATCCACCTTTGTTTCCATTATTGCTGTGACCAATGCTATCCTTGTTATCTCACAAAGTATTGTACTACAAGTCGTTGTACTTATTGCATATGTAATTTCATTATCTTTCAGTAAAGCTTTTGGAAACAATAAAAATAGGAGTGAGAAGCAGTAATATGGTGTTAACTGGTAAAATTTGTCATTTTGAAGACAAAAAATGTCTTTGTTTTGCTGAAAATTATCTTTTCAAAGACAAAATTAAAGACATTTTAACATCATCATTTTTAAGGGCAGTAAACATTAAGTTCTTCTTACCATCATTTTTAATTCTTTATGACGCATTTTCAAATGGGATGGATTATTTTTCTGAAAATATTGTCCTTCTTTTACCACCAACTCACTATATGACAATTTTCTTATGATAGCAAGGAAGTATTCCTTCCTGGTTATGAAATTGGTTAGCACCAAGAATTACACCAGTTCTTAGTAAATCAGCTTAAACCAAAGTCATTTTGGGCTTTAATTATTTATATTGTGAGTTTACTTATCTTAAAGGGATAGTAATGTTTCATAATAAAAGCAGCTCTAATTAATCATCATAGTATTTGGACTTTGGAGAGTGTTATTTCAATACTGTCAGAGTTGTAGTCCAAGAGTAATTCAATGACAAAGTCTCCCCCTCCCGCCCCTTTTACTGATGTAACACTGCTCAGCCAGAGCAGAAGGGATGTGCCCAGGTACACTGCAGAGAGGGACAATCTTCAATTAAGATAAGGGAAAAGGTGAAAAACTTGTCAAGGGGGGCAGGGCTTTCATTGTTCTCAAAGGAAGAAGATTGTCCCCTGCTGTTATCTGTCTGGTCTATGGACTGGATTCCACATCTGAGAAGAGATGGCTTACACTAGGTAAAAGGGGCGGGAGGGAAAACTTTGCTTGTAAATATCTCTCAAACCATAAAGGTTTGAGAGATAAGACTTATATCGTTCTTCATGTTTTTTTAATGCCTACACAATAAAATAAAGATAAAATGAAGTATTACTATCCCTTTAAGTGACACAAATGGTTGAATTTTGTATAATTATTATTTCTACAAACCAGTCTGAAAAAAGAAAATTATTTGTTTTCATTCAACTTTTTGAGTGTTCTGTTCGTCTGAAATCCTTGTTTCTTGTTAACAAGGAGCAGAGGAAATTAGAGTAACGCTGGTCCATTTTCCCGAGCATGCTGTCGGGAAGGTGCCGAATTTTTATGCCAACTACTACGAGCAGACAACGAGCTATGCTACTGGATTTGTACATTCCCCTATTAACCCCTTGATGCTAGAGATGTTTTTAAAATATCATGAAGCAATGTTTTGGAGAAGTATTTAAAAATCAAAGAGGATAACTTCCCAAATACAATTTTTAGATTTATGATGTAACACAAAACATTGTTCAAATGTACAAAATATTTTAAAATGTGAAACATGTCGGTGTCTGTAATGCAAAATATTAGAAACCGGCCTGCTAACATGCGCACAGTGTTAGAGATATTTCTGGTAATCCTGGCATTAAATTAATGGGAATAAAAGAGTTACACTTATAGGGATAGTATTGCTTGAAAATAATTTTATTTTATATTGTAGCCTTTAAAAAAACATGAAAAATGATACATTTTATCTCCCAAACCTTTATGGTTGGGGAGATATTCACAAGTAAAGTTTCCCCTGGAGTGACTTCACTGTTCTAGCTCTGAGATTTGGAATCCGGTCCCGGGACCGGCTGCGGCTCTCCAGAAGTGTCGAGATCACAATATTTAAAAATAATTTCTTCATTGGAATGGTCTACAAAGTGTGCTTGCAAGCCAGGCACACTTTGTACACAGTTCCAATTAAGTAGTTCTATTTAAAGATCGTGAACTCGGCACTGGCTAAAGAGCTGCCGGTTGATCTATAGACCGGATTCCAAATCTGTCCACTAGATGGCAGACTTGGCTGAAACAGCCATGAAAAGGGAATTTTACTGTATTTTACTTGTGAATATCTCCCAAACCATAAAGGTTTGGGAGATAAGACTTATATCATTTTTAATGTTTTTTTAAGGGCTACAATATCAAATAAAATTATTTTCAAGTATTACTATCTCTTTAATACAAAGGTAAGAACAAAGTGTTTCTATGATAAGATCAGATAAAACCATGTGAAATGGCCTATACATTATTGACACATGGATTAAATTTGTACAGTCTAATATTCTAAGTACTTCTAGTGCAGCATCAAAACTTTACTGTCTAACTGACAGATTCTCTACAATTTCCTCATCACATTAACACTGCATAATTTACATTCATTAGCGATTTAATCACGGAAAAAGAAATATGTGTTTACTCTTCAAAAACTAAAATCCTCTCTAATTTCCATATTAATGTCACTGCTGTAATAAGTGAAATGACCGGGGTCTAACATCTGTAATTAACCTTATGAAGGCAGGGTCAGTTTAACAACAAGACAAAATGAGCAGCTGGCGCAAGGTGCCCCTTATAGACAAGAATAAACTTTGCGGTCACTTGGCAATGTGTGGAACTCTCTGCACCTCCATTTCCGTGATGATTTGGGGCACATATTGTGAAAACTCATCATTATGTGAAGATGCTTATGAACGCTCAGTATTTTGTCAAGCTACTGTAAGTGTAAACATTTATCATTGTGTGAACCTAGTTGTGAAGACACAAGGTTCAAAGAAGTTAATTTCAACTAAACCCAAACTTCTATAAACTTGAGTACTCATTTATCAAAGTAGAACAATCTGTACTTATTTAATTCAACAGTGCCTCAGAGTAAAAAAAACAAACAAAAAAACTTCTTTTTATAAACCCTTAACAACCGGCCATGCAGCCAGCAGTGAAGGACCACGGGGGCATTTTTTTCCACCCAATGGATTCAGGGGTCCAGAAAGTGTGCAGCTATGCGGGGAACCTTGAATTCCATGGGGTGCCAGGACCATCATGGGTCCTTAGCAGGTTTTCTCATGACGGTCATTGCATAAGGGGTTAATTAAGTAAAAATATTTTCTTAAAATCCCAGGCAGGCAACACGCTGGGGTCAGAAGGGCCATAATTTGGATGCCTATGTAGGCAGGCAATGTAACAAAGCGGTGGGGAATGCAAGCAGGGCGCTGGGTTGTATAGCTAGGGGCAATAGTAGCAGAAAAAGGGAAGTAGTCATGCCACTATACAGATCTCTAGTTAGACCTCACCTAGAGTATTGTGTACAGTACTGGAGATCACATCAAAATTCAGAGAAGGGCTACTAAAATGGTGACAGGTTTACAGGAAAAGAAATATCGGGATAGACTAAAGGATCTGAACATGTATAGCTTGGAGGAGAGAAGAGAGAGAGGGGATATGATAAACACATTCAAATACATGAAGGGATTCTAAGAAGTGCAGGAGGGATATACATTTCAAAGGAGAAAAATATTAGGAAAAGATGTCATAGTCTAAAACTAGAGGGACACGTCTTTTTTTAGCCTCATCAACAATGTTACTATGTTACATAGGAAAAGGAAAGGTGTTTTAGACTAAAACAAAAGCATGGATATTTTTTACAGTAAGTGCGGTAAAGCTATGGAATTCTTTGACTTGGGATGCTGTGCTTGCAGCAGATACTGCAACTGCTTTCAAAAAAGTAATTGATACCTATCTAGCACAGAACAATTTTGAAAATGATGACAGATGGGTTGTTGATCCAGGGAACTATGCTGTATATGTATTGACTTGCCTGTAATTGCATTCTTTATTCAGTAAATCTTTTTTTGATAAGAAAGCAAAACAAAAAAAAAACACCAATTAAATCAACTGCTATTTAGGGGATTTTTATTTGAACCCTATGATGCAGTTGGTTTGTTCCAGAATTGCTGTAGTGTAGCGTGGTATAGCAACCTCACAGGACAGATTACCTGCTAATTCCCACCACTCTCCTGAAAGGGATTTTAAAGCCTTATGTATTTTCTTTCTTGATCCAATATAACTTGCTATCTACTGTCCACATTGAACAGGTGCTTTTTATCTTGAGGTCAGTGCTGAAATTGCTTTATGCTCTTCACACAGAATGGATACAGTGGTCTTTTCTTTAATAATAGGTGTTCATGAAAACAATCAGCATGCCGCACCATGCCTTGGAAATCCACACCGAGAGGACTAAACTCACTTATTCTTTAAGAACAATGCAAGTGGAAATAGCTACAAGCTGAATGGCTCAGCAGTGACTACAATGATATTAGTATAGAAGTAGCTATTGTTCTATATTGTATCAGTTGCTTTCTTATCAATATATATATATATATATATATATATATATATATATATATATAAAATATATATATGTATATATATATATATTTGGCTCTTACGTATGTCACTCTCAAGAGCCAAACAGCTCCTCCTTCATTTAACACTTTGAGTGCCAGAGTGGTGCAATGCCTTCTCTACCCCTCTGGCACTCAAAGGGTTAAACTCATCCTATAATATCCTATATATGCTAGATATTTCCCTTTACAGTGATAGGAACATTTTATTTTAACTTTTCATATTCTGGAAGCCCATTGCATGTAAAGTTAAACCGTCTAGATTTTTTAATTATTTTTTCCATCTATTTAAGTATCCGACAATAAGCTCCCTCCAAAGACCCTTGTCTCAGGGACTGTGACGGCAGGGGTAGTGACCAGTGTAAGACTATCTCTGCAGTATTGCTGGATGCTCAATATTCTGTTTTTTTTTTTTTTTTTTTTAATTAAAGGGGAACTACCACCCCGCAATAACTTTACATGAGTTCAGTCATCATTTGGCGACTAGCTGCTTAGTAGCGCTAGTCGCCAGAAATATTACCTGGTTCCAAAGATTTTGCAGTTTTTCTGAGGCTCACAGGAGCAGGAAGCACGGACATCTCGTCACAGTGAAGTCCGTGCGCCTGCGCTGTCAGTCCCTTTTGGAACCAGGTAATGTTTCTGGCGACTAGCGCTACTAAGCAGCTAGTCCCAGATGAAGACTGAACTCATGTAAAGTTATTTCTGGGTGGTAGTTCCCCTTTAACCGTTTAGTAAGCATTTTAAACAATTAACATGGCACAGAGCATGGGCAGCATAACACAATGATTGTCCAATGTTAGCTCCTGAAACAATATGGCAAAGCATCCTAAAGAGAGATGCGCTTAAAATGGTAGGTTACTGGACAGCATTTGACTCCCAGAGGATTATCCGATATATGGAAATCTGGGAAGATTTATCAGATTGCACCGATACGTCAGGATAGCTGTGCCAGAGCAGGTATATTCAGTATTCAATAGACAAGGGGCAAGCTTTTCTACCCCATATCACAAAACAAATTTGGGATTGGATTCCACTTCATAGTAAACACCAAAGAAGAAGAACAAAGATAAGATGGGTTTACAAAATTCCCAAATGTGTGGGTCCGCAGTGGCCACAGAAAGAACAAGAACGAAATTGTAAGAAACTTGCTGAGGGTGTCAAGATATGGTTTTTGAAAAGAAGGCACTCACACTTACTGAAGTGTGTGTGTGTGTCTGGGTGTCATATACATGGATCTGAACATATTCCAAGTTCAGGAAAATAGTGAAAATAAATGTATTATGTATTCAGTTTTCCAGTTGTGCAATACAACTGAAACATTGAATACAAAATACATTTCTTTTCACTTTTTTCATGAAATTTAAGCCCTGAAAGTACATTACTATCTATACCGTTTGAGATATATATATATATATATATATATATATATATATATATAGAGAGAGAGAGAGAGAGAGAGAGAGAGAGAGATGAAAAAGTGAAAGTGAGGCAGCACACACTGGACTTTAAGTAGATAATTATCAGCAATTTATTGATATGTCAATGTTTCAGTCCTGCGTGGACCTTTAATTATCAGTAATTTATTGATCAGTCAATTTTTCTGTCCTATATGGACCTTTATCTTAAAAAAGGTCCACACAGGGCAGAAACATTGTCTGATCAATAAAATGCAGATAATTGCATACTTAAAGTCCAATTTATGCTGCTACCCCTTTTTTCATCTCTCTTCATTAACTATCAGGATTGTGCACCTGGGCATAATAATCATTTTTTAAGAGTGAGTGTTTTCACCTCCTTCCATTTTGACTATATATATATATATCAAAAATGAGGACACTAACCCTTGATTGCAAGAGATCTACAAAGGGTTAAGATTACTAGAGCAGTGAACAGAGATTGTCACTTGTGGTCTCCTACCAACTATCATCTCCTCCTCAGTAGATATGACATCATAGAAACATAGAATTTGACGGCAGATAAGAACCATTCAGCCCATCTAGTCTGCCCATTTTCCTACTGTAAAAACAAACCTTCTTTGGTCCTTGGTCTTTTCTTATGTTCAGGACAGCGTTATGCCTATCCCATGCATGCTTACATCCTGTCAGTGTATTAACCTCTACCACTTCTGCTGGTAGGCTATTCCACGTATCTACTACTCTCTCAGTGAAGTAAAACTTTCTTACTTTACATCTAAACCTGTGTCCCTCTAGTTTTAGACTATGGCCTCTTGTCCTAACATTTTTATTCCTTTGAAATATACTTCCATCCTGCACTTTGTTGAATCCCTTCATGTATTTGAATGTGTCTATCATATCCCTTGTCTCCTCCAAGCTATACATGTTCAGATCCTTTAGTCTATCCTGATATTTCTTTTCCTGTAAACCAGTCACCATTTTAGTAGCCCTTCTCTGAATTTTCTCTAGAGTATCTATATCCTTCTGGAGATGGTGTCTCCAGTACTATACACAATACTCTAGGTGAGGTCTAACTAGAGATCTGTACAGTGGTATGACCACTTCCCTTTTTCTGCTACTAATGCCCCTAGCTATACAACCCAGTACCCTGCTTGCATTCCCCACCACTTTATTACATTGCCTGCCTACCTTTAAATCATTAGAAAGAATTACTCCCAAATCCCTTTCCTCTCTTGTCTCTGACAGTACAGTACCCTTAATACTATATTTTCCCTTTGGATTTTTATGTCCCAAGTGCATTATTTTATATTTATCAACATTAAACTGCAGCTGCCTCCAGGACTGATTGGAGACGCTATCTCTTGAACCAAGGCACATGTAAAAAATTCATACATGTGGCCATTAGAATAGTTAAAAGGATAGTAATTAGGGGTGGGCAAAACTTGTCACCATGTTCCCGCAGGAAATTTCTTGAAAACCAAGTTGTTATCCGCTTTTTCGGGGGAAAATCCTATTTAAAACTAGCGGTTACAATTTTCGCATCTTTTGCCCATTGGGCAAAATTTTTCGCCAGTTGTTCAATGGCTAAAAAGTTTCCGTCCACTGATTTACATTGTTTTTGCATTTCCTCTATAAAAACGTGACATTTTCGCTGAAGGCAGACACAATAGATGCAGCTACAGAGCGAGATAGACGTGCTGTGCTGTTGTCTTGTGATACTTATCAAAAATTAAGGCAGGAGAGGCTCATAGTGACTCCTATCACTATGAGCAGCAAAAAGAAGAACTGGAAGGACCCTTATTATGTGTCCAGTGAGTCTGAGGAGGAGGAGGAGGAAATGACTAGCAGTACTGAACCAATGTTATCCAGTCCCCCTAAATCACCCCAAGGGGCCTTGGGGAATTTAATGGGAAGGGAGAAAAAGGAAGGAAGGGAAAAAAGGGAATGGGAAGGAAGGGAGAAAGGGGAATGGGAAGGGAGGGAGAAAACTGTAGTACTAGTGAGAGCAGGACAGGTCAGCTGCCTGTGCCTGCTGCAAGACATGCTGCCCCTGCTGCCAGTGCCACCATTGCTGTACCTGCAGCCACTAGTGTTGTACCTGCTGTCAGACGTGCTGCCACTAGTGCTGAACCTTCTGCCAGTGCTGAACCTGCTACTAGTGCTGAACCTGCTGCCAGTGTTGAACCTGCTACCACCAATACTTTGCCTGCTGCTAGTGTTTCTTGTAGTACTCAGGGGGGAAGGAGAAAATGAAGCCAAGTGTGACATTAGGGGACCCTCTGTTACATTGCTCATCACGTCCTCCAAGCAGCAGTGAGATGTCTGGAATAGAGCAGCAGAACGTAGGGACTAGTGATGTCGGTGTTGGTGTTGGAGAAGCTGGGGTAGAAGAGAAATTGATGGCCTTTTTATCAGAAACTGAGAAGGAATGGGAGACAGGGATGAGGATGGGCATCACCACCACCACTAGTAGTCAGCTTTTGAAATGAGCAGAAATTGCAACTGCTCTAACTTCTGCTGCTGCCGAGATGAAAGGTCAGCAGAGTGCTGAGGAGCAGGCTAGTGTTCCACAGATCACCGTGGACACAGTGAGAATGGGGTCAACAAGTGATGCGGGACTAGGACAGGTTCCACTTGCCAGAGCCAGCAATACTCTTGGTCGTAGTTGCAGTGCTGAATCTGAGGCAGTAGCAGCAACATTATCCGATGCCACAGAAAGTGAAGGGGAATGTGGAGGACAAGAAAGAGGCCATTCTTCTCCACCTGTTCCCTGTCCCTCCCCCCAGAAGTCATGGCTGTGGGACTATTATTCTCTTCCGGCAGGCACAGTGCAGTCATCATCAACAACGGTACAGTACATAATTTGTGACAAGTTAGTGAGAAGGGGAAAGGAGGGAACACACCTTGGCACAACCGCCCTGATAACACACATGAAACACTGACACCATGACATTTACTCCAAGCATGTTAAAGCCAAACACCGGTTACAGAAATCTAGCACCACTGTTACTGTACCCCCTGACTCTCCAGAAAGGTGGAGATCAAAGAGGAGGAAGAATAAAGAAACCCAGACAGACACTGGAAGTTCCAGGACGAGCGAAACAACTAGCTCGCCATCAACATCACCTTCTTCCTCTAGGATAACAAGTACATCTCCTGACAATCCACCTCATTCATCATTACCTCCCCCGCCAAATGATAGCCACTCTGTTAATGTTAGGATATGGCAGTTTGTCTCTACCCATTGCACACTGTGTGGTGCACTGACCAGACATGCCAGTGTGGTGGAGGAGAATCGATACCAGGTCATCAAGCGGCATCTGAGGAGATTTCATCCTGCAAAATATGCAAGTTGTCATGTGTCCTTAGCGGGCCCTGGACAAGGGGTACAGTGACAGCGGCAGTACTTGTTTTCGGGTGTCATGGTGTTTGGATACAGTTGTGCCACCAGATGTTATTTAGCACACACATTCTCAAGGGAACAAATATATTCTAATAACAACACACCCATGATGGTTTTGGAGGAGGGGCAGGTGGAGAAGATTTAATGGTCAACTTGTTCTTTTCTCCACATATACTGTGGACTACTTATTCTTCTGCTACTGCCTCAGGCTCATCACTGGAGCTAGTCATGGCAAGTGGAACCTTCATCTTCCATCTTCCAGCTATTGTTGATCCCATTCCCTTTCAGCTGTCTAATCATCCTGCTCCTTAAAAAACTCAGCAGCAGTAGTACGAACAGCAGTTGCAACTCAGGAGGACATTTGACAGTGGCCACTGGTCAACATGACCTGCTGGCATTAGACCAGTAGGGCATTTTTATTTTTGTCTCTGGGCTTGTGTTTTGAAAAAAATAAAATAAATAAAAACTAGTCCTACAAAAAATAAACAATTTGTGGGGGGTTTGTTTCTGACAAGCCTAAGTCCTACAAATCAATGTTTCCTTAGGGATTGGGCCTCTAATAAGCCTAAGTCCTACAAAGGCCTCTAACAACAAATCAAACAAATCATCCTCTACAAAATACTCTATCAAGTCAAGTATCAGTCCACCCCAGTGGCAGCTTATGTCAGGGGGTTCCTGTCTCTGTCACTTTAAAGACAAATGTCTTATTTTATTTTATTGATTTATTTTTATTTTTTGTTAACTGTCCACCAATAGCAGTCAAGAACCCCCCCCAAAACAAATTCCCTGTTCAAATGATTCATTCATTCATTCACCAACACAGGCACCCTCCTCAGACCCCTTTATACCATGTCTTATGGTTTTTATTTTATTTTATTTAGGATTTCTTTTTTATTAAGTACCCCGCAATCCAAGTAAACAACCCCCCAAAAACATTCCCTGTTCAACTGATTCTTTCCTCACACCCCACCAACACAGGCACCCTCATGCCCCTTTTATACAATGCCTTTAGGAAATAAAATATTATTTGTAACGTGTTGTGTGTAACTTCTATGTTCCCATTGATTTCAATGGGCGAAAAAAGAGGAAAAATACGGAAGATCGGCACTTTTTGCTGGAAATTTTTCGCCAAGCGAAAAGTGCCATTTTTCACTGATTTCAGTTTGAGGCGGAAAATTTCGCCCATCCCTAATAGTAATACTTAAAGGTCTAGTAATACTTTTTTTATCTTTATTTTATTTTGTAGGCATTAAAAAAACATGAATAACGATATAAGTCTTATCTCTCAAACCTTTATGGTTTGAGAGATATTCACAAGCAAAGTTTCCCCTCCCGCCCCTTTTACCTAGTGTAAGCCATCTCTTCTCAGATGTGGAATGCAGTCCATAGACCAGACAGATAACAGCAGGGGACAATCTTCTTCCTATGAGAACAATGAAAGCCCTGCCCCCCTTGACAAGTTTTTCAGGTTTTTCCCTTATCTTAATTGAAGATTGTCCCTCTCTGCAGTCTACCTCGGCACCTCCCTTCTGCTCTGGCTGAATAGTGTTACATCAGTAAAAGGGGCGGGAGGGGGATAATTTATCGTTCAATTACTCTTGAACTACAACTCTGACAGAATTGAAATAACACTCTCCATGGCCCAAATACTATGATGATTAATTAGAGCTGCTTGTATTATGAAACATTACTATCCCTTTAAATTGTAAATATATATAGTATATATATATATATATATATATATATATATATATATATATATATATATATGTGTGTGTGTGTGTGTGTGTTTATTATTAGGTTACTTCTCCTTTAAGGAGAGAATTTTCAGCTTAAGTAGCTTAGTGAATTAATGTTAGGCAGGTGTAGGGCAAAAAAAATATCAATTCCAGTGGCCACTTTAGTGCAAAATAGTAAAAATCATATTTATCCATTCTCGCCACTGTTTAATTACTACTGTTTCTATGATGTGTGCTTGACAACCAAAGTGATCAGAAATTACAGACAGCATTAAATACACACAGAATGTTGGGATTCATGGACTCAACTGGCGATAGCAGTTCATAGAAACCACTTAATAATTTAGCAATGAGTGTAAGTTTTAATCAGCGAGCTCATCCATCTCACGGCTTGTGAATTCTGCAGCAGCTTTCATCATAAAACACCCATCTGCAATCAATAGCATCTCACCTTCTCGGTGGAAAAATGGAGCAATGTCTCTTTAGAGCTGTCAGCCTGGTTCTTTATCAGAAGCACGAAATTCATGATTATATTTTAAAAATAAATAATAAATGTGATTATTATGAGCATCTTCTTGATTGATTTAATAGTTAACTTGAATTTTATGGTCAATTTATAGATATTTTTTTCTTTCTGGATTTCGTACTTGCAAAGGTTTGATGGAAATGGCAAATTAAGCCCCAGGGCTATGTACAGAACAGGCAGAGCTCAGGTGGCAGGCTACAACAAGCTAATATACAGCACATTAAATATGGGTTCTGCTGGTGGGACATCATTCTAAAGGAATTCAAGGAGATGCTCCGAGATCTCTGAGCTTCTGTTCTCAGATGCCATATAGCTTGGGGAAAATTAGCCAGAGAGATGCATACTGGAGAATGGAAGTATTATTTGGTTCTTATTTTCATGAATACAATCGGAGGAATTACAAATCCTCTACCACATATCCTTTAACCACTTAGTGACACCATCAAGCTGGTCTGAACGTTAAAGGGATAGCAATGTTTCATAATAAAAGCAGCTCTAATTAATCATCATAGTATTTGGACTTTGGAGAGTGTTATTTCAATTCTGTCAGAGTTGTAGTTCAAGAGTAATTCAATGACAAAGTATCCCCCTCCCACCCCTTTCACTGATGTAACACTGTTCAGCCAGATCAGAAGGGAGGTGCCCAGGTAGACTGCAGAGAGGGACAATCTTCAATTAAGATAAGGGGAAAAACCTGAAAAACTTGTCAAGGGGGGCAGGGCTTTCATTGTACTCATAGAAAGAAGATTGTCCCCTTCTGTTATCTGTCTGGTCTATGGACTGGATTCCACATCTGAGAAGAGATGGCTTACACTAGGTAAAAGGGGCGGGAGGGGAAACTTTGCTTGTGAATATCTCTTAAACCATAAAGGTTTGAGAGATAAGACTTATATAGTTCTTCATGTTTTTTTAATGCCTACAAAATAAAGTAAAGCTAAAATGAAGTATTACTATCCCTTTAAGGACCAGGGACGGCCCTGGCACGTCATGGAATTCTGGGATGGCAGTGCGGCTTCGTGCCACGTTGCCATCTAAGAATTAATTGCACAGGGGAAAAAAAGGCACTGTGGTCCTTAATGGCCACCCTGCGCCAGATCAGGCGGTTGTTAAGGGGTTAAAAGAATAATAACACATGATAATGACAACCTCCTACTTCCTTTATTATGGCCATAAAATCCTATAGGCCTTTATTAAATGTGTACCATTACTCCTTGTTGAAGAGGTAACAAATTTGCATCAACAAATTTGGTAATTGCATCAGTCTATCTTGTCTTTGGTCTTTGTCTTGGGCATTTAATATCAAATGGAATACATTCCAAAATTCATTTTATTCATCTACCATCAGGTCTTCTTGCTATGTGACATACCAATTTTAATTTTAGGTGCTTCAATGATGTCATAAAGCTTTGTTTGCTGATGAATTCATACACGTTTTCCAGTCTCATTTTATTGTCTTCAAAATTCGATGTTCCTTACTTCTCTGTACAACTTTAACCCCTTAACGACCGGCCGCGCAGGCACACGGCGGTCACTAAAGGACCACGGGGCATTTTTTTTTTATTTGTTGATCCAACTCAGGGCTCCCCAAACGGTGTGGGAGAGGGCATGGGGGCAGTGATGTATGGGAGAGGGCTTGGGGTGTAATAATGTAGACAGGAGGGGGCAGTGATATACAAGATGGGGCATGGGGGTCAATGATATACAGGAGAGGGCACCAGGGCCCTGTGATTTCTAGTTACGCCTCTGAAAATGTCCCATGTTTTTTGAATAGGAAAAGAAAAATAAGGTGACGTTTTCCCTAAGCTAAGCTTTTCTCTTTCCAGTTTAATACTGAATTAAGAAGTTGTGCTCAAAACCGAACTCCATTTTCCAATTGAGATTTTTCTAAAGCTTTATAAAGAGGTAGAATCATATTCTATCTCATCCTGTGCATCTATACCTTTTATACTAGACAATATTTTGTTGACTCTTGCAGCAGCTGTCTGATACTGCAATGACTGCCCAATCATTGTCTCAATGAGTGTATGTCTATACACAATAGTGCAAAAGTTTGGGGTCAATCCACGTTATCACCTCTTTATCACACTTTAGTGAATAACCCTGATACTCTCCCACGCTTACATAGCGCCTGGTCTTGGTGGCAGCTCTACAATAAGACCTTTGGTACACAGTCAGGTTAAAGGAGAACTACCACCCCGCAAAAACTTCATCCTATTTAAGTCTTCATCTGGCAACTAGCTGCTTAGTAGCGCTAGTCGCCAGAAATATTACCTGGTTTAAAAGATTTTCTACTTATTCGGAGGCTGACAGTAGCAGGAAGCACGGACATCTTGCCATAGTGACGTCCGTGCGTCTGCGCTGTCAGTCCCTTTTGGAGCCGGCCGGACGTCACTATGGCAAGATGTCCGTGCTTCCTGCTACTGTCAGCCTCCGAAAAAGTAGAAAATCTTTTAAACCAAGTAATATTTCTGGTGACTAGCGCTACTAAGCAGCTAGTCGCCAGATGAAGACTTAATTAGGATGAAGTTTTTGTGGGGTGGTAGTTCACCTTTAACGCTCCATATTATTTCATTTGTGAATAACTCAGTGATGATTTGCCTTGTTCCAGGGTCCCTCCCTTCCTTCCCCCATACCCCATACCACCCCCCAACAACCATCTTCCCTTTCTCCTCCTCCAATCCCCTCTCTTCTTTTCTCCTCAGCGTCTACAACTAAAAATTCCACTTTTGCATTTTCGCTCTCTCTCCATTGCATTACCATATTTTGGCTTATATACAAACCCCAGCTATATTCCCAAAAATGGGCAAATTTGAGCACTCCTCGCCGCTTCATACTATATTCATTACAAAATGTTACTTGCCTACTTAGGGTTTTTATTTGAATCCGAATACTACTTTATTCTATTTTACCTGTTATGTGCGTTTACAATTACTTGTAATACCTTCAACTTTTCTCAATAAAGTTTATTCAAAATTTAAAAAAAAAAAAATCTTGGTAAAATGGGTCATAGTCACAAATAAGAAAGTCGAGTTTATAATAATTTTATTTATTTATTTATTTTTTTTACAAACATAGCTTATACACAATCACTGTAAAATTCCATTAAGAATAGGTTACTCCTGGCGTTTAACCACTGGCAATTTCTTTATACATACACTGAGACACAATTCTTGTTTGGACAAGGCTATTTCCACTCCACTGTTCCAAATGTCAACTGACTGGCGTTAGCACTTAGGTAAAATGTCATTAAACAGTCATACATATCCTTATGTCACCTTGAGACGATTTTACAGACACTTTCTTTATTATTCCCGATCTATAAACACACTAACACACACACACACGCGCGCGGATCAATTTGGGTCAAGCTCTTTGGGGGGTCGAATAAAAATGACCATAAGTTCCAGTTATTTAAATGAGACCGTTAACCCTTTAAATGCTAAAAAGGTCCTCCCCAGGGCATTGTGAAACATTGCATTAGGGTCCTCTCTAGCATGTAAACCCAATTTAACTCTTTCAGTGCCAGAGAGGTACTCGAGCAATGTGTTGCGCACCCCTCTAGCACTCGAAGTGTTAAATAAATAGGATTTTATTTTTTCTTCTCTTACAGAGTAACTGATTTCCCCCCTAGAACTGTGGAGCCATTGTGGAGCAGGTGACCAAAAAAATTTCACACATTTCCATTTCTTTAACCTTTTAAATGCTAGGGTGATCTCCAACACATTGCTTAGTCATGCATTGGAAACTTCGCTAGCATCCAAGGGCTTAAAAGCCACATTAAATTAACCCTTTGAGTGCCAGAGAGGTACCTCACCGGCACTCAGAGGGTTAATAGGCTTTCTTGTTTACCTCTGCAGAGACATTGGCTTGGTGCAGAATTGTTGCTCTTGTCTTTATACTGCACATAAGGTCCAATGATTTGATGTTGCGAAGCTATTCATTTTCTAATACACCGTACGAACTTCAGGAAAAAGTTTACCCCTCTGGTTTTTAACCCCTTAATGACCCTTGACGGTCCTGGTACGTCAGGGCTCAAAATTTCCACTCGCCACTAGCCAATGGCGAGTGAAAATTTAGCCCTAGCGAGTAAAAATTCAGCCCTGGTGGGTATGTTTTGGCTTGCAGCGGTGAGTAACTTTTCAGGTCTGGCTAGTAGCAAAGGACTTAAACTTATAAGCCCTGTGGTACGTCATGGGTAAAAGTGACTAAACCCATGACGTACCAGGACCGTCATAGATTAAAGGGCTCCCTGCGCGGCTGCACGCCGTTCGGGGAACCCTGAGTCGGATCGGAGAATAAAAAAAAATGTTCCATGGTCCTTTAGTGACCGCAACGTGCCTGCGTGGCTGGTCATTAAGGAGTTAAGGGGATAGTAATGTTTCAAAATAAATGCAGGTCATATTATTCTATATAGTTTTTGGTCCACATACAGCGGTATTATCATTCTGTATTATGTGTAGTTCAATAGTAATTGAATCATAAAGTGTCCCCCTCCCGCCCCTTTTACCTATGTAAAGCTGCACAGCAAGACCGTCCAGATGGATCACAGCGAGGGACAATCTTCTGTTAGCATAAGGAAAAACCTGTCCTCCTCCTTCAAGGTGGCAGTGATTTCCTTATGATCACAGTAAGAATATTGTACCTCACTGTGACCTGTCTGGTCAAGTGACCAGATTCCACATCTGAGGTGAGCAGTGTTACACTAGGTAAAAGGGGTGGGAGGGGGATACTTTATCATTCAATTATTCTGGAACTACACATCGAAAAAAATTATAATACCGCTCTACATGCCCAAAAACTATAAAGAATAATTGGAGATGCATTTATTTTGAAACATTGCTGTTCCTTTAAGGGACAGTAATATGGTAATTAAACTTGCGGTCCGATTATTACTTACAGTTTTGTGAACATGTTGCGCTATACATAGTTGCTCACATTTCTTTAGTTCAATTGCTATCGAAGCTGAATTGATTCCCCTCCCGCCCCTTCTGTCCGCATCACTGATCCGCTCAGTCAGGTCCAGATGGAGCGCGGCGAGGGACAAACCTCATTAAAGGAGTAGTAAACTTTTTTTTATGAAAAAATATATATTGTAGGGATTTTCCTATTGAGTAAAATAAGGGTACTCCCACTGCTGAGAGATTTATATGTGACAGAAACTGCTGAGTCACTTCCTGTCAGTTAGAACTATCAGGAAGTAAACACAGTAAATTCACTTCCTGTCAGTTAGAGCTATCAGGAAGTAAACACAGTAAATTCACTTCCTGTCAGTTAGAACTATCAGGAAGTAAACACAGTAAATTCACTTCCTGTCAGTTAGAACTATCAGGAAGTAAACACAGTAAATTCACTTCCTGATTATTTAAACTGCTATAATTTTTGAATAAAACACATGACAGCGATGGGAGTGACCTTGTTTTATTCAGCAGGAAAAGCTCTATAAAATATGTGTTTTCATAAAAAAAAGTTTACTGCTCCTTTAAGCATCAGGAAAATCCTTCCCTCCTTCCTCCTTGTAATGACTGAAGTTTGTACCTCACTGCATCCATCTGGTCACACAACCGGACTCCAAATTCAATGGAAGGGGCCAGAAGGGGCAGGAGGGGGATCCTTTCGGCCTCAATAGTGGTCGAACTACAGTAATGTGAGTAACTATATACAGCGTAAAATATTTAAGTTAAAATTGGAGCTCGTCTTTTTGCGCTATTACTGTCCCTTTAACACCTTAACGACCCAGAACATACATGTGCGTTATGGGTGGATGTCCCTAAAGGACCCATGACATACATGTATGTCATCAATTTCAGGGCTCCCCGTGTGGCTGCACACCCTGAATTGGTATACAAAAAAAAATACTCAGTGGTCCTTAAATGCCAGCCGCGTGCGTGCCGGTCCTTAAAGGGATTGTATTGTCCCAAAAAAAGTATCTTCTAAATGGTAGCTGCAATGAAAAAACATGTAATACTCTTAATCCTTTCTCTCAAACCGTTATGGTTTGAGAGATGTAGGATAATAAAGACCTCCACTCCCTCCCCCTTCTCATGCGTCTGCTGTACAGCGAAAGTCATGAGATCCTGCTTCCGGGACCAGACAGCGGCTCTTCAGGTGTGCTGTCATCTAGATGTCTAACTATACTAACTATAATTACTTCATTGGAATGGTCTACAATGTGTGCTTGCAAGCCAGGCACACATAGACCATACCGATGAAGTAATTATAGTTAGATATCCCGATGACAGCGCTCCTGAAGAGCCACCTACAGGCGACCGGATTCTGCCTCTGACAGCTTTACAGCTCGTCAGGCAGAAAGGGGAGGGTACGGAGACCTTTATTTTCTTATATCTCTCAAACCGTTTTTTGGGACTTTACTATCCCTTTAACCCCTTAAGGACCGGCGGTCCTGGGACATTTCCGTCCCATAATGCCCGCATAGGAGCACTTGGACGTGCTGGTACACGTTACCTGTCGCGTGTATCGACGCATCATTATGGGGCCTGATAGAGATCGCTCCGATCTTGGAGCGGTCAATTTCAGGCCCTATTTTTACTTACAGCGCTCCTGGTAGAGCGCTGTAAGTAAAAGGTACGTGACGTACTATGACCGTCATCGGTCCTTGAGTATTTCAAGGACCGTGACGGTCCTGGTACGTCAAGGGTCCTTAAGGGGTTAAGGGGTTAAAAAAAGAAAGTGTAACTTGGCTCTGTGCTCTGACCCCAGTATACACTGCTAAATGTAACAGAAGAGATTCATTTTGTCATAGTCAAGCAAGTTGGAACAATGCTTACTGTAGGACGGAACAAAGGAGCATTTTTAGAGAGGAGACATCTTAACCCTTTGAGTGCCAGAGTGGTAACGGAATGCATTGCGAAGCAATGCATTCCGTACCACTCTGGCACTCAAAGGGTTAAAGCCTTTCCGTTTCACAATCATTTTCTTTTCTTCCTGTATATTACCTTTAAAGGGATACTTAAAATGTAAAAAAAAATATGATGTAGGGTTTATCCCCTGAGTAAAACAAGATTACTTCCACTGCTGAAAGATGTTTCGTTCAAAAGTTATTAATTTTGAAAGTTGACTTTTTTAGGTGCAATATCACAGTGGCCTGAAATTGTAAAGTGGCGCTGTTGCTACACCATCCTATGGAGATTTATGGTCAACTGACCAGAGCTGTCCATAGGATCGTGTAGCAACAGCGCCACTGTACAATTTCAGGCCACTGTGATATTGCACCTAAAAAATTCAACTTTGAAAATTAATAACTTTTGAATGAAACACCTTTCAGCAGTGGGAGTACTCTTGTTTTACTCAGGGGGATAAACCCTACAACATATTTTTTTTTACATTTTAAGTATTACTGTCCCTTTAACAACTCGTTTTTTCCAATGAAAGTTTACACGAGGGAAGATAATTTGAGAAAAAAAAGGAAAAAAAGAGAAAAAACTACCTTAACCGATATTATCTCACTCTGTTGGAATAAACGAGTAGAAATAAATTGCCCATATTTTTACAGAACAAGAATCCCGACTTCAACGGCAAGTCTCAAAGCCCAACAAGATTTAATATCTTCTCTGGAATGTGAACCATTCATACTAAGCACTACTATTAAATAATTACTCCAACTGACTCACATTTGCTTGGATTAAATTAAATATGTACAGTAATATTGACAGATTCACTGCAGTATTTATAAACCACCAGGAAGATTAGAGAGATGGATAAATATGTAAATAGCAAATATTAATTGTAGCAATCCACACTTGGCTCAGCATAATAGATGGATGTTTTTCATAAATCTTTAATGTCATGGTAAACAGTGCTCATCATTCTTTTTCTATTCCCTGGGCTGTTGGCACAAATAGGAAAAGAGGTTAATTTAGCCCATTGGATACTAGATAAGTCTCTAATGTATTAGGAAGCAATAGGATGAAGCGTTCTTTGTCATTCAAAGGGTTCAGTTTTACTGAGAAGTGGGTCGGTGCAGAACTGCATAAATGAATAAATATCTAATAAACTTTTCAGGATGCAAATATTCATACATAAAACCTACACACATACATACACACACACACACACACACACAAACACACATTGACAAACATACATACACAGTCACACAAACACACACACAGTCACATACACACACACATACCTCCCAAGTGTCCCTCTTTAGGTGGGACAGTCCCTCTTTTAGACCCAAATCCCACTGTCCCTCTTTCTCACCCTAATGCCCCTCTTTGTAGGAGATCAGACTGTGTGGTGTGTATATAAGTGTATCACATTGCTATGCAGCAATAAAACTCACATTATTGTTTCTTTAAACATCAGTATATGTGTTTATAAATTAGTGTGCTTAAATAAAATACTTTGGTCTTGTTATGTCATTTATTAGGTAACACAACGAGGTGTCAATAGGCTAAAAATTCTCATTAATGCCCCACCCACCAGTCACACCCCCAGCCACACCCCCTAAAACACAATTGCCCCTCTTTGGCAATTTGAAATGATGGGAGGTATGCACACACACTGAGTTACACAAACACACACACACAGTCACATACACATACACTTAGGTGCACAAACACACACACACTCAGTCACATACACACATACAGTTACACAAACACACATTCAGTTACATATACACACACTCAGTTACACAAACATACACACACTCACAGTGTCTCTCACACACACAAACACACACACACACACACGCTGTGGGATTTTGCCTCCAAAAGCCATAAGACCTGAAACACACTTGTGAGCTATAGACTGACTAAGAAATTCTGATCCTCTCAGTTCACTACCAGGATTCAAGGGTCTCTTCTTCTGGAATAGGGAGTAACTGATTAGCCATCCAACTACCCCCACACAGTTCTTCACACTTTCAAAGGCCATCCATTCCCCTCCTTAATCCCACTCATCCTGCTTATTTCCAGCACCTGTCGTTAAATGGTCATTAGGCCACTCTAACCCCAGCCATTTTTATTTTGATAGGGAAAGGAGATGGAGAGGTTCCTAGGTATGAACAGATGTGGCCAACCTGTGCGTCTCCTCCAGTTGTTGTTGAACTAAAATACCTATCGTTCTCAGATGGTCAACAAACATTTGAAGATAGTGGCATTTTAGTCCACCTGCACCAAGAGAGGGAGGACTGCTGATTTACCATCCCTGGCATTCACTTACGGGTAACACCAGCAAAAAAACTGGAGACCCTCCATAATACTTCTCTTGGTATTCTCATGCACATGTTACCAATCATGAATGCATATGTCATTGCCGTACATACGCACACGAGCGCACACACCGTATTAGTCACGTCTCGTTCGGGCAGTCTGTACTGTGCATGACTGCAGCGTGTGTAGTCTCTACTGTGCATGACTGCAGCGCGTGTAGTCTCTACTGAGCATGACTGCAGCGTGTGTAGTTTCTACTGCGCATGACTGAAGCGCGTGTAGTCTCTACTGAGCATGACTGCAGCGCGTGTAGTCTCTACTGTGCATGACTGCAGCGCGGGCAGTCTCTACTGAGCATGACTGCAGCATGTGTAGTCTCTACTGAGCATGACTGCAGCGTGTGTAGTCTCTACTGAGCATGACTGCAGCGCGTGTAGTCTCTACTGCGCATGACTGCAGCGCGTGTAGTCTCTACTGCGCATGACTGCAGCGTGTGTAGTCTCTACTGAGCATGACTGCAGCACGTGTAGTCTCTACTGCGCATGACTGCGGCGTGTGTAGTCTCTACTGCGCATGACTGCAGCACGTGTAGTCTCTACTGCGCATGACTGCAGCGTGTGTAGTCTCTACTGAGCATGACTGCAGTGTGTGTAGACTCTACTGAGCATGACTGCAGTGTGTGTAGACTCTACTGAGCATGACTGCAGTGTGTGTAGTCTCTAACATCTGCAATGAGTTTGTATGTTCTCACTGTGTTTGCGTGGGTTTCCTCCGGATACTCCGGTTTCCTCCCACACTCCAAAAAAACATACTGATAGGTGAATTTAGATTGTGAGCCCCAATGGGGACAGGAACCAATATCAGTGTAAAGCGCTGCAGAATCTGTGTGCGCTATATAAATAAAGGATTATTATTATTATTACTGAGCATGACTGCAGTGGTGTAGTCTCTACTGCTCATGACTGCAGTGTGTGTAGTCTCTACTGCGCATGACTGCAGTGTGTGTAGTCTATACTGAGCATGACTGCAGTGAGTGTAGTTTCTACTGCGCATGACTGCACCGTGTGTAGTCTCTACTGTGCATGACTGCACCGTGTGTAGTCTGTACTGAGCATGACTGCAGCGCGTGTAGTCTCTACTGTGCATGACTGCACCGTGTGTAGTCTGCACTGAGCATGACTGCAGTGGGTGTAGTCTCTACTGTGCATGACTGCAGCGCGTGTAGTCTCTACTGAGCATGACTGCAGCACGTGTAGTCTCTACTGAGCATGACTGCAGCGTGTGTAGTCTGTACTGCACATGACTGCAGCGCGAGTAGTCTGTACTGAGCATGATTGCAGCGTGTGTAGTCTCTACTGCGCATGACTGCAGCGTGTGTAGTCTCTACTGCACATGACTGCAGCGCATGTAGTCTCTACTGAGCATGACGGCTTCTGACAAACATCCTAGTTAATTATAATATAGGATGTGTTGGATACCTTCTGTTCTGGTTCTGTTTTATGTCTGAGTTTTATCAGACACACATCATTCCTCCCCAGCATGTAAAATAAACTAGCATTGCCAAGATATTAATGCATGTTTTGTCTTTAGTGATTTATCATCCATTGAAATGAATAAGAACTGGACTCCATTTATTTTAATAGACCAACAAGTTAATTTTAAACACTGCATCCTAAAAAAATGATGTGTCGGTTTGCAGTGTGCCATGTCCTCAGCATAACTTGGCAGGGGCACCAGGGATGTGGCAGTGAACCACACAGCAAATCATTATACACAGCATTGTTATTATTACTATTATAATACGGTATTGTTTAGTGCAATACAAAACAAATGCTTTATTTCCCTTTAAAATGGACCCTATCACCTATAATTTGCATTAACCATTTTTTCACTTGGGAAATTACTTTATGACATTTAAATTTGTACATTAAGCTAATTAAGGCATGCCGTGCAGTCACTTCCTGTCTTAGATCTATATTGCATCCTCCACTCGCAGACCTTTTCTGTACCATTGAAGGTGAGCAATGGATTACTGAGCAGTGTCAGTGAGTGGGGAGGTAATGTAGGGATAAGATAGGAAGTCAGTGCTAGGGAAGGTGGGTAATGCATTGCTGAGCAGTGTCAGTGAGTGGGGGTAGGTAATGTAGGGATAAGAGAGGAAATCAGTGGTAGGGGAGGTGGGCATTGCATTGCTGAGCAGTGTCAGTGAGTGGGGAGGTAATGTATGTATAAGACAGGACGTTAGTGCTAGGGGAGGTGAGTAATGTATTGCTGAGCAGTGTCAGTGAGTGGGAGTGGTAATGCAGGGATAAGACAGGAAGTCAGTGCTAGGAGAAGTGGGCAATGCATTGCTGAGCAGTGTCAGTAGGGGGGGTAATGTAAGGATAAGACAGGAAGTCAGTGCTAGGGGAGATGGGCAATTCATTGCTGAGCATTGTCACTGAGTGGGGGAGGTAATGTAGGCATAAGACAGGAAGTCAGTGCTAGAGGAAGTGGGCAATGCATTGCTGAGCAGTGTCAGTGCGTGGGCAAGGTAATGTAGGGATAAGGCAGGATGTCAGTGCTAGGGGAGGTGGGCATTGCATTTCTGAGCAGTGTCAGTGAGTGAGGGAGGTAATGTAGGGATAAGACAGGAAGTCAGTGCTAGGGGAGGTGGGCAGTGTATTGCTGAGCAGTGTCAGTGAGTGGGGAGGTAATGTAGGAATAAGACAGGAAGTCAGTGCTAGGGAAGGTGGGTAATGCATTGCTGAGCAGTGTCAGTGAGTGGGGGTAGGTAATGTAGGGATAAGAGAGGAAATCAGTGGTAGGGGAGGTGGGCATTGCATTGCTGAGCAGTGTCAGTGAGTGGGGAGGTAATGTAGGGATAAGACAGGAAGTCAGTGCTAGGGGAAGTTGGCAGTGCATTGCTGAGCAGTGTCAGTGAGTGAGGAGGTAATGTAGGGATAAGACAGGACGTCAGTGCTAGGGAAGGTGGGTAATGCATTGCTGAGCAGTGTCAGTGACTGGGGGTAGGTAATGTAGGGATAAGAGAGGAAATCAGTGGTAGGGGAGGTGGGCATTGCATTGCTGAGCAGTGTCAGTGAGTGGGGAGGTAATGTAGGGATAAGACAGGAAGTTAGTGCTAGGGGAGGTGGGTAATGCATTGCTGAGCAGTGTCAGTGAGTGGGGAGGTAATGTAGGGATAAGACAGGACGTCAGTGCTAGGGAAGGTGGGTAATGCATTGCTGAGCAGTGTCAGTGACTGGGGGTAGGTAATGTAGGGATAAGAGAGGAAATCAGTGGTAGGGGAGGTGGGCATTGCATTGCTGAGCAGTGTCAGTGAGTGGGGAGGTAATGTAGGGATAAGACAGGAAGTTAGTGCTAGGGGAGGTGAGTAATGCATTGCTGAGCAGTGTCAGTGAGTGGGGAGGTAATGTAGGGATAAGACAGGAAGTCAGTGCTAGGAAAGATGGACAATGCATTGCTGAGCAGTGTCAGTGAGTGGGGGAGGTAATGTAGGGATAAGACAGGAAGTCAGTGCTAGGGGAGGTGGGTAATGCAATGCTGAGCAGTGTCAGTGAGTGGGGAGGTAATGTAGGAATAATACAGGATGTCAGCGCTAGGGAAGGAGTGTAATGCATTGCTGAGCAGTGTCAGTGAGTGGGGGAGGTAGGAAACTGGACTTATTCTGGAGTAAACCAACTACACCACATAGCACAAATAAACATTTCTAAATTCCCATGTACTGTAAGAAAGCCTTTTAACCCATTAAAATGCATTGGAGACCTCTCCATCACTCAAAGAGTTAAAATCCCTATATAATTTAACAGGAATTTTTATTTGTCTGCTATGATACAGTTGGTTTATTCCAGAATAACTCCATTTTTCTTTTATAGATATGACCTACAGTGCCTACACATCATGCCTTAATCAGTATAATCTTTAAGTCTAAAGAACTAAAAAAGGTTTTCTAAATAAAAATGGTCAGTGCTACCCATAGGAAATATTAAAATCTCTTTCAAAATACCAAAAGTTGCTTGTAGGTGATATGGTCCCTTTAAAGGTACAGCAATGTATTATTCTGAAAAGCTGTATTTAAAAACACTTTTCCTGCAGAGTAAAACAAGGACACTTAGACTAATGGGAAATAATTTGCTTTAAAGTTATAACAGCTTAAAGGTGAACTATCACTCTAATTAAAGTGACCCAAAATCATTATGCACATAGCGATACACATACGAATACTTGTATTATACTTATTAACCCTTTGAGTGCCAGAGGGGTACGCAAATCATTGCTTTGCAATGTGTTGAGGACTCCTCTGGCACTGAGAGGGTTAAGTCTGGCATTATTGAGAAATCCAACTTGTTCTGAGATGCACAGGCAGCCTTCAGTGCAGACATCTTGCCAAAGAGATATCTGTGAGTCTGCATTGTCCTTCCTGGTCTACTCTAGTGAGAGGGAGTTGCACTGTACCTTAAGGTACAGGAAAGGAATAACGGTGCAGGCGCACAGATTTCATTGCAGCAAGATACCTGTCTGTGAGTCTCGGAACAAGTTGGATTTCTCAATAACGTCGGACTTATTCAGGATAATACTAGTATTGATATGTGTATCGCTATGTGCATAATGATTTTGGGGCACTTTAATCTGAGTGAAAGTTCCACTTTAAATTTGTACGATTTCTAAATTCTACTCTTTTGGGTGTTTTTACTCAAAAATGATATAAAACATGATCACTAGGGGGGGGCTATTTCATTGGCCTCTATGAAGAATTTCAGTCAATCAGCTGTAATAGTCAGCATGAATTGATATAGAGAGAGGCTTTTCAGATGTTGTGTTATTAACCCTTTGAGTGCCAGAGGGGGTACGCAACGCATTGCAAAGCAATGCGTTGCGTACCCCTCTGGCACTCAGAGGGTTAAGAGCTGGATTAATTCTGAAGCAAACCATTTGCCCCATAAGAAAAAAAATCCCCCAGTTTTCTATCGATTAAAATTATGCTTTTAATCATTTGAATTCTAGGGATAATCATAAGATATCCTGTTAACATTTAAGGGGGATGAACCTCTCAATTAGACTGATAGGGGTAATTTATATGCCCCCTAAAGTACAATTGGTTTGCCCCGGAATTATTCCAGTTCATAACCCTTTAAGTGCCAGAGAGTTATCCAATGCACTTTAATAGTCATTCAGCTCCATTATCTTTTTGAATAAAGAATCTCCCAAAGTGGAAGCACTCTCCCTTTTTTCTGCTTGAAAAGCTCTGCAATAAATATTCTTCATATAAAAGCATTACATTATATTTTATTAGATACAACAGGTATAAAATGTATGTAATTTTAACACAGTAAATCCTAGGATTTATATAACCTAAGTACCCACAGATCAGTTTTTTTAAGCAAAGGTTGAGTATGAATTGATGGTGTCGGTATTTAATAAAGTGTTCTGGATCGCTGTGTTGTTTTCTGTTTATAAAGCCCCTGCTGCATTATAAAGCAGATAATTCTACCTTCTGGAGGGACATTGAAATATATGAGATTTATGCGAAGATGTAGAGAGGGAAAAGCTTTTGCTGCACAGAAACTTTACAGTCCAAATTGTCCAATGTTGTTCCCACAAACCACAATACCTGAAAACTTCAACAGGAACTGATCCTGAGATCCTTAAAATACTAACGCTTCCAGTTTCCCAAGATGTAGATTCTACACAATATGTCCCTGAGACCTCAAGGAAACCTTAAAGGGATAGTAACGTTTCACAAAAACAGCAGCTCCAATTTATCTTCATAGTATTTGGGCCATGGAGAGTGTTATTTCAATACTGTCAGAGTTGTAGTACAAGAGTAATTGAATGATAAAGTATCCCCCTCCCGCCCCTTTTACCTAGTGTAAGTCGCCTCCCCTCAAATGTGGAATCTGGTCTTTTGACCGGACAGGTCACAGCAAGGGACAATAATAATCTTATGGGTAGAGGATAGCAAAAGGTTCATGAATCAACATGGACCATCGTGTAAATTACCCATGACATAACTACTTTCTGTTAGAGCAGCTCATGCAAATAAACAGCTGAACACTTAGAGAGGTGAGTGCCTGGGTGAATTAATTTTCTTAATTTCGTGTTTATTTACATTGTAATAAAGCTGTGGGATTTTCAACACAAATCTCTTTATTTAGGGGGTGAAGTGAAGTGAAGAAGACTGAGTAAGGTAAGTTGGGTGGAAAGTTTTCATTTTTTGTTAATTTTAAATTATTTTATTGAATTAAAAGAAAATGTACATACAAATATGCAAATAGATTACAATAAGAGCCATAAACAAGATATCCATAAACATGACAACTTCAAAACATGTAAGACAAAAAAGTAACAAAGGTAGTAAGACTGTGTCTCGTTTTCTATAGGTTTGTAGAAAGATTGAACAATGGATTGTTTCCTCATGAATGTCGTGACGCTATATTATACAGATATAGAATCGAACTTAAGAAAGAAATATCAATTAAAGGAGCAGTAAACTTTTTTTTGAAAAAATATATATTGTAGGGTACTCCCACTGCCGAGAGATTTATATTTCCAAAGTTATTACAGTTTAAACCCATGTTTTTTTACAATAGCAGTGCCCTCTAGTGGTCAAATTCTAATTAGATTTCCTGTTAGATTCTAATGGAGAGGAAAGTCAGAAAAGTCAGAGACATACAGTTCTCCATAGAATGTGATATAAACTGCTGAGTCACTTCCTGTCAGTTAGAACTATCAGGAAGTAAACACAGTACATTCACTTCCTGTCAGAATTATCAGGAAGTAAACACAGTAAATTCACTTCCTGGTTATTTAAAATGCTATAATTTTTTAATAAAACATCTGACAGTGATGGGAGTGACCTTGTTTTATTCAGCAGGAAATGCTCTATAAAATATGTGTTTTCATAAAAAAAGTTTACTGCTTCTTTAAAGGTAAGTATAAGGGTGAGAGGGAAGAAAGAAGAGGCTAGAAGAGAGAGAAAGGGAAAAGTATGAGCGTAAAGAAAGAAATATAGAAGTAGAGAAAAAAAAAAGGGGGGGGGAGAACCAACTCGCTAAACTCGACCAAGAAGCTCAATTATAAATCGAAAGCTACTTTATTTATCATTTAACGTCCTGTTGGGAATCCCAACTCTGATTTATCTTCAGCCAAGACCAAGGGAAAAGGAATCACCTTCATATGTTAGTACAATCTGATGAATGATTCAAAAACAAGGGTTCTCAAATGGTCAAAAAGGTACCGTAAAATCTCAGGTATAATACGCACAATTTTACCCCACTTCACCTTATGTGAAGTTAGGGTTGCCACCCAGCCGGTATTTTACTGGCAGGCCGGTAAAAAATTGGCTTCTGTCCAATGTTAAGTCTATGGAGGGAATGCCATAGCCGGTATTTTTTTGAAAAAAAGGTGGCAAACCTATGTGAAGTGGGGGGTGCGTATTATACACGAGAGTTTTTACAATGAAAAAAATATAGTGTTAGCAGACCTCTTCCCTCCCTCCCCCGGCGCTTCGCTTTGAAGATAAACCTTACTTTTGTGCAAGTGAACTGCCGAACAGAAGGCAAAACGTCTTGCACTTGCCGCCCTGCAGCCCGCTTCCTTCAGTTGGGCTTACAGGAATAGGCATTACCATTGGCTGGAGGAGGAAGGTCCTGTAAGCCCAATTGAAGGAAGCGGGAGGCAGGGCGGCAAGTGTGGGTATTATACATAGGTACTCTTGTTTTCCCCTAAAATCTTAGGAATAATATACACCTGCGTATTATACACAGGTGCATATTATACCTGAGATTTTATGGTAGTTATATTGTCAGTCGCTTCGGCATGACAGCGTTCCATTTGTATATAGGAGCTGACTAATTTCCCCCAGTGCTCCAAAGAAGGGGTAGTTTGAGTACCCCAGTGAAGAGGGATAAAAGACTTAGCTGCATTGAGCAGGGACATTAAACAATATCGATATTTCGAGGTTAAGAAGGAGGTGATTTGAGAAATGTAAAAAAACATACATAAAAGAGGGTCCGGGGTAGGTCTGTTTGCATGGGAGGTTAAAGCAAAACTACCACCCGACAAAATCTTTAGCTCCACTAAGTCCCCATCTGGCGACTAACTACTTAGTAGTGCTAGTCACCAGAATAATTACCTTATTTAATAGATTTCTGCTCTCTTCTATAGCACGGAGAGCGGACATCTTGCCACTGTGACGTCCGCGCACCCGCGCTGTCAGTCCCAGGCGGGTCTAGGAGGTGTTGCTAGGAGCCACTTGGCTCCAGCTGAGACTGACAGCGCAGGCGCACGGACGTCACAATTGCAAGATGTCCGCGCTCTGTGCTACTGTCAGACACAGAAGAGAGCAGAAATCTATTAAGTAAGGTAATTATTCAGGCGACTAGCGCTACTAAGCATCTGGTCACCAGATGGGGACTTAGTTAAGCTAAAGGTTTTGTCCGGTGGTAATTCCGCTAATCTGTTTCCAAAATGTAGAAATTAATGGACAGGACCACCAAATGTTGAACATGTAGCTTGTGTCTAATTTACATTGGGTGGCAAGTAGTCTGACTTGTGGATTGATGACACTGCTTTATTAAGAGCTTCTATCCCTGAGCAGATAATGAATTCTTTATTAAAACATTAATGTGCTCCCTGTGGTTCCAGATGCCAAGCGACTATGTTTTTTAAGTGCAACTTATAACTGGACAATTGAGGACGAAAGAGCTCCTATGTCCAATTATACTAACAAACAACAGCCCTCAAAGGTCCTTTATTCCTTAGATCTACTAATTATTTCAGTAGTTACTCTGTTCCTTATCGCTCCCTGACATACCCCGACAGTTTTTTGTATTCTAAGAACTCTTCATTTGTATTCATTATGTATATTATAGTTTTTTATTTTATTTACATATTACGCACATTACTTTTATTGTTTTAATTTAGTTTTACTCTTTGCGTTTTTACAAATCTTTATGTTTATTGCTGAATTATTGGTTCACAATAAACCAGCAAATCACCATCGTAGCTGAACGACTCTTCAACCATTTTACAGTAAATTTAGGACTTGGTCATCTCTCTTCTTAATTGGGATAATGTAAGAATTTGCCAGCACAGCTGATTTTCTGCTTTTTTGGGTTAGCCTCACAATCATAAGACTGCACTCCAGGTACGTATGAGAGAGTACATCTGCTGTAGTGCATAGTGACACACAATCCTCCATCGTTAAGACTTTAATATGAGCAAATCCCAAATGTCTCCCCTACAGCATGCTCAGGTAACCTAAGTAAAGTTATACTGATTTAATTTGGAACTTGTTACTACGTAGCGATACACAAAAGGTAGAGGAACAGAATGAACACAAACATATTTTAACTCCCACACTGTGTTCATACGCAACTTTAACTGGAGAATTTTGGACATAAGTTAGCAGACAGCAGATCCACTATCATGCTTGTGAGATGGCTCAGTTGGTTAAGGCACCAGCTCTAGAATCTGTTCAAGCCACAAGGTCACAGATTCTAGTCCCAGTAGGGTCAACTCAGCCTTTCATCCTTCCTAGGTAGATAAAACATGTACCATTAAATTGGGTAACAGCATCTATTCCCAGGACATACTTGAAAATGAGATACAATATCAATGTATTCTTCCTGGTGAAATACTTTGATATTATATTTAAATACAGAATCATACTAGTACATCTTCCATAATGCTTTGTGTCTCAGATTACTTAAAAAAAAAACACTCATCCTTCTTGCACATGTGAATTTACCCTTTTGGTTTATAGTATAATAATATAATCCAAAATGTTCACCAGGTTTCATAAAATGAAAGTATCAGAAGTAGCGAAGAGTGTCCAGACCAGTGGGGGGCACTGTGTTTGTGTCAACGAAAATAGGAAGTGGATTAATTCCAAGGGGTAGTATTGTTTCACAAAAACAGCAGCTCCAATTAATCTTCATAGTATTTGGGCCATGGAAAGTGTTATTTTAATACTGTCAGAGTTGGAGTTCAAGAGTAATTGAATGATAAAGTATCCCCCTCCCGCCCCTTTTACCTAGTGTAAGCCACCTCCCTTCAGATGTGGAAGCTGGTTTCTTGACCGGATAGGTTGCAGCAAGGGACAATCTCCTTACTGTGATCATAAGGAAAACCCCTCCCCCTTGACAGGTTTTTCCTTATGATCACTGAAGATTGTCCGTCTCTGTGATCCATCCGGACAGACTTGCTGCTCTGAGATGAGCGTGTTACATCCGTAAAAGGGGTGGGAGTGCTGTAAGTACCAACGGGGTCTGAAATTGATCATTTCAAGACTGGAGAGCTCTCTCTCAGACCCCAACTCATTGCACTGGTACAAGTAACAGGTCACGTGTACTGGCAGGTTGGCAAGAATCAAAACGTTCCTTAAGGGTTTAAGTAAACTTTACAGGTTTAAAAAACAATACATTGCACAACCTTTGGCAGTCAAAGGGTTAAAATATTTTACAGTTATTGCCATTGGTAAAATTATGTCTCAATTAATGTGTCTAAGCGGTATTTCTAATGATCTGGGAGAATAGTGCCACATTATGAGCAATAATTGAGCCTTTTGTTGCCTGTTTTTTTAGGCCTCTGTACTTTTGATAATAGCATCCTCTGCTATTAGCTCTTTAGGATAATGCTTTGAAATTAAGAACATTTTGTACCTGTATTGCAGAAACTGAATTATAAGTTATTAGCTTCACATTTAAACGTCTGATAATGAGCTTGCCAAAAGCATCTCTGCGGCGGATTTCAGTGTTTATATTTTTTTTTTGCACCTCACCAAAGTATACGCTTTAATAACTGTGTCATTAATTATTGTAAAAAGGAAGTTATCCTTATTAAACCTTGGAATAATAATTATATAAGGATTCAGTGTTTTTTAACAAAATAAATAATAAAAACAAAATCGAGGCTGATGTACCAAGAAATATCTTAATTATAAAGTAAACCGAATGCAGCATAGGGAACAAATTAAGCTGACATTAAAGGGATAGTAATTAGTGATGAGCGAGCACCCCAATGCTCGGATGTTCGGGTGCTCTGACCGAGCACCCCCTGAGGCTCGAGTGCTCGGCCGAGCATCCGAGCCCCATTGAAGTCAATGGGAGGACTCGAGCATTACACCAGGCACCCCCTGCTCTGATGAGGGGAGGGTGCCTGGTCCATAGGAAAAGGGCAGAAAAAGATGGAAACACTACAGAAATGGTTCAGGGACAGCATAGGGAGGATGTCTGGATGCACCTTGGACTCCAACATCGCTGCTGGGAACGATCTTTCGCCCGTAGTACGCCATTTTTACAGACTGACCATAAAACACACAAAAAGGAAAATAAAAACGACTTTAGGCGAAAAATTGTTACCAAACAATATTTGCTGTATATTTACTTGTATATCATCTGCAAATTCTCCCAAAAATTTCCTTGATTTTCAGAACTGAGGCCATGATTAAGAGGGAAACGTGCGCAGAGGCAAATTCTCCCAAAAATTTCCTTGATTTTCAGAACTGAGGCCATGATTAAGAGGGAAACGTGCGCTGAGCTGACCATCTAAAACATTATGGGTGAGGGTCTGCTGCAGAGCTGACCATCCTAAACATTATATGCGAAGGCCCGCTAGTGAGCTGACGCTATAAAACATTATATGAGAGGGCCCGCTAGAGAGCTGACCCAATAAAACATTATATGAGAAGGCCCGCTGGTGAGCTGACCTATATAAAAATTGGCAAACAGGGCCCGCTGGTGAGCTGGCCCTATATAAAAATTATATCACAGGGCCCGCTGGTGAGCTGGCCCTATATAAAAATTATATCCCAGGGCACGCTGGTGAGCTGGCCCTATATAAAAATTATATCCCAGGGCATATGGAAGAGGAGGAGGAGGATGAGAAGATTAAGAGTCAACCATATACCCGTTTTTTGGGTGGAAGGGGTGAATGGGAATACAGAGTATTCCCATCATTGTAAATAACATATATAAAGTGAGTTTATGTTCCCCCGGGGCTTTCCTCCAGTGGAGTGGAGAAGTCAGGGGAAATCCAGGCCTTGTTCATTTTTATAAGTGTCAACCTATCAGCATTGTCGGTGGAAAGGCGGATACGCTTATCTGTTATGATGCCACCAGCAGCACTAAATACCCGCTCAGACAGAACGCTGGCGGCAGGGCAGGCCAGCACCTCCAAGGCGTAGAGTGCCAGTTCATACCACGTGTCCAGCTTGGACACCCAGTAGTTGTAAGGCACAGAGGGATCATTGAGGACGCTGACACGGTCTGCTACGTACTCCTTCACCATCTTCCAAAACTTTTCCCTCCTTGTGACACTAGGCTGCGCATCAGGGTGAGGGTGCTGCCGGGGTGTCATGAAGGTGTCCCACGCCTTGGAGAGTGTTGCCCTGCCTTTCTCGGAACTGCTGTGTGCTCCCCTTTTCTCCCCTTCTCGGTTGGCCAAGGTAGCACGTACTCTGCCGCCAGCGTTGTCAGATGGAAAATTTTGGAGCAATTTTTCAACAAGAACCTTCTGGTATTGCACCATTTTGCTTGTCCTCTCCACCGGAGGAATGAGAGATGAGAAATTCTCTTTGTAGCGGGGGTCCAGAAGGGTGAACACCCAGTAATCCGTGTTGTCTAAAATGCGTACAACGCGTGGGTCACGGGAAAGGCAGCCTAACATAAAGTCAGCCATGTGTGCCAGAGTACCAACAGTCAAGATTTCGCTGTCCTCACCAGGAGGCTGACTCTCAATATCCTCATCCTCTTCCTCCCCTTCTGCCCACCCACGCTGAAGAGATGGAACTAAAGTTCCATGGCTACCCTCTGTAGCGGAGGCAACCGTGTCTTCCTCCTCCTCCTCCTCCTCCGCCTCCTCCAATTGTCGCTGAGAAGACGAAGTGAGGGTGCTCTGGCTATCACCTTGTGTAAGCTCTTCCTCCCCCATTTCCACCTCTTCCACATGCAAAGCGTCGGTTTTAATTGTGAGCAGCGAGCGTTTCAGTAGACACAGAAGTGGGATGGTTACACTGATAATAGCGTTATCGCCGCTCACCATCTGTGTCGATTCCTCAAAATTGCGTAAAACCTCGCAGAGGTCTGACATCCATTCCCACTCCTCACTTCTGATTACAGGAAGTTGAACGGAGAGGCGACGACCGTGTAACAGCTGGTACTCCACTACTGCCCTCTGCTGCTCACAAAGCCGGGCCAACATGTGGAAGGTGGAGTTCCAGCGCGTGCTCACGTCACACAGCAGCCGGTGAGCTGGCAATTGTAAGCGCTGCTGCAGCTTCAACAGGCCGGCCGAAGCTGTTGATGACTTACGGAAATGTGCACACACGCGGCGCACCTTGGTCAAGAGATCATGCACATTGGGGTAGGTTTTTAGAAATCGCTGCACCACTAAATTAAATACATGCGCTAGGCATGGTACGTGTGTGAGCTTGCCGAGCTCCAAAGCCGCCACCAAGTTACGCCCATTATCACACACAACCATGCCTGCTTGCAGGTTGAGTGGCGAGAGCCACTGCTCGGTCTGGTGACTAATCCCCTGCAACAGCTCTGAGGCCGTGTGCTGTTTGTCCCCAAGGCAGATCAGCTTCAGCACGGCCTGTTGACGCTTCCCCACTGCAGTGCTACACTGCTTCCAGCTACTGGCTGATGGGGGAGTGGCGGTGTGTGTAGAGAATTCGGAGGTGGAAACGGAGGAGGAGGAGCCAATAACGTAGGTGCTGGTGGAAACCCTGATGGAGGTAGGGCCCGCAATCCTCGGCGTGGGTAGCACCCGTGCCATCCCAGGGTCCGAGTCGCTCCCAGCCTCCACGACATTCACCCAGTGTGCTGTCAGGGAAATGTAGCGTCCCTGGCCACAAGCACTTGTCCATGTGTCAGTCGTTAAGTGGACCTTCCCAGTAACTGCGTTGGTCAGGG
Organism: Rhinophrynus dorsalis; assembly: GCA_037306005.1. NCBI lineage: Eukaryota > Metazoa > Chordata > Amphibia > Anura > Rhinophrynidae > Rhinophrynus > Rhinophrynus dorsalis. Next base: position 23,100,760 of record CM074719.1, read on the forward strand.
CACGGGTGATGTTACGGGACACATGGTGGTGTAATGCGGGGATGGCACACCGGGAAAAGTAGTGGCGGCTGGGGACCGCGTACCGAGGGACAGCTGCTGCCATCAGGCTGCGGAAGGACTCAGTGTCCACAAGCCTAAATGGCAGCATTTCGATGGCCAGTAATTTTGAAAGGTGTGAGGTTAGTGCTATGGCCTGTGGGTGGGTGGCTGGGTACTTTCTCTTGCGCTCAAATGCCTGGGGTAACGACATTTGGACGCTGTGCTGGGACAGGGAAGTGGATGTGGTCGCTGATGGTGCTTCAGATGGTACAGGTGCAGGGCGGGAGGTATGCGGGCCTGCGCCTTCGACAGGCGATTGGCCGGCAACGAAAACAGGGGAAGAGGAGGCAGTGGTGTGGCCTGCAGACACAGGTGGGCGATCCAGGCATTCCTCCCACTTACTACGGTGCTTGGATGCCATGTGTCGGATCATGCTGGTGGTGGTGAGGTTTCTAGTGTTCATGCCTCGGCTCATTCTGGTGTGGCACAGGTTGCAAACTACAATTCTTTTGTCGTCCGCACTTTCCTTAAAAAAACGCCATACCGCGGAACACCTACCCTTTGGCAAGGTAGATTTACGCAAGGGGGTGCTCCGTGGAACATTTGCGGGCCGGTTTGGTGCGGTCCGCCTTCTTTCTGTAGCCACACCACTGCCTCTTCCAGCCTGTTGCGGTGCTGCAGATGGCTCACCCTCAGGACTGCTGTCATCGCTCGGCTCTACACCTTCCCAGGTGGGGTCAGTCACCTCATCGTCCACCAAGTTCTCCTCCACTTCCTCACTCTGATCATCCTCCTCAAGTCTTGATCCCACCACATACTCAGTCATTGACAACTGTATAACATTCTCCTCAACAAGGTCTTGAGACGGAAATAGTGGTTGATTTAATGGCAACTGTGTCTCATCATCATCATCATCCACTACTTCCTTTGACCTTAAATGCCGTTCACATCTGTCATCTTCTTGTGATTGGGTAGCCTCTAGAGGTTGTGAATCAGGGCACAAGATGTCATGTTCCTCTGCAAGCGTGCTTGGAGAGAGGGTCAAATGAAGGATTGGTGATGAGACGAGCTCATCACTATATCCCAGTGTGGGATCACTTCTTTGACCAGACCGTGTATGGTGGGAGGAAGGATGATCAGAGTGAGGATTATGTTGACCAGACTCTTGGCTACTGAGAGTGGACTTGGTGGAAGACAGGGTGGTGCTTAACCGACTGGAAGCAGTATCAGCTGTCATCCAACCGACCACCTGTTCGCACTGGTCGGACCTCGAGAGTGATGTCCTGCGACGCCCTGTGAAATCAGACATGAAGCTAGGTATGGTGGATGTCTTTCTTTCTTGTGCTCTGGCACCAGGCACAGTTTCTCCGCGTCCTGACCCGCGCCCTGAACTTTCAGGATCACGTCCACTTCCCCGTCCCTTTTTACCCGCCTTCTTCATCTTACACAGAATATGTGACTTTAATATTTGAGTTTGAAAACTTAACAGTATTTCTTATAATTCTGCAACTGTACAGAGTACACAGAATAGGCTGTTAAACGGCGTTGACACACACTGAATGGAATATGTGACTTTGATATTTTAGTTTGAAGACTTAACAGTATTTCTTCCTATTCTGCAACTCTGCACAGTACACAGAATAGGCTGTTAAACGGCGTTGAAACACACTGAATGGAATATGTGACTTTAATATTTGAGTTTGAAAACTTAACAGTATTTCTTATAATTCTGCAACTGTACAGAGTACACAGAATAGGCTGTTAAACGGCGTTGAAACACACTGAATGGAATATGTGACTTTAATATTTGAGTTTGAAAACTTAACAGTATTTCTTATAATTCTGCAACTGTACAGAGTACACAGAATAGGCTGTTAAACGGCGTTGAAACACACTGAATGGAATATGTGACTTTAATATTTGAGTTTGAAAACTTAACAGTATTTCTTATAATTCTGCAACTCTGCAGAGTACACAGAATAGGCTGTTAAACGGCGGTGAAAGACACTGAATGGAATATGTGACTTTAATATTTGAGTTTGAAAACTTAACAGTATTTCTTTATTTCTTATAATTCTGCAACTCTGCAGAGTACACAGAATAGGCTGTTAAACGGCGGTGAAAGACACTGAATGGAATATGTGACTTTAATATTTGAGTTTGAAAACTTAACAGTATTTCTTATAATTCTGCAACTGTACAGAGTACACAGAATAGGCTGTTAAACGGCGTTGAAACACACTGAATGGAATATGTGACTTTAATATTTGAGTTTGAAAACTTAACAGTATTTCTTATAATTCTGCAACTGTACACAGTACATAGAATAGGCTGTTAAACGGCGTTGAAACACACTGAATGGAATATGTGACTTTAATATTTGAGTTTGAAAACTTAACAGTATTTCTTATAATTCTGCAACTGTACAGAGTACACAGAATAGGCTGTTAAACGGCGTTGAAACACACTGAATGGAATATGTGACTTTAATATTTGAGTTTGAAAACTTAACAGTATTTCTTATAATTCTGCAACTCTGCAGAGTACACAGAATAGGCTGTTAAACGGCGGTGAAAGACACTGAATGGAATATGTGACTTTAATATTTGAGTTTGAAAACTTAACAGTATTTCTTTATTTCTTATAATTCTGCAACTCTGCAGAGTACACAGAATAGGCTGTTAAACGGCGGTGAAAGACACTGAATGGAATATGTGACTTTAATATTTGAGTTTGAAAACTTAACAGTATTTCTTATAATTCTGCAACTGTACAGAGTACACAGAATAGTCTGTTAAACGGCGTTGAAACACACTGAATGGAATATGTGACTTTAATATTTGAGTTTGAAAACTTAACAGTATTTCTTATAATTCTGCAACTGTACAGAGTACACAGAATAGGCTGTTAAACGGCGTTGAAACACACTGAATGGAATATGTGACTTTAATATTTGAGTTTGAAAACTTAACAGTATTTCTTATAATTCTGCAACTGTACAGAGTACACAGAATAGGCTGTTAAACGGCGTTGAAACACACTGAATGGAATATGTGACTTTAATATTTGAGTTTGAAAACTTAACAGTATTTCTTATAATTCTGCAACTCTGCAGAGTACACAGAATAGGCTGTTAAACGGCGGTGAAAGACACTGAATGGAATATGTGACTTTAATATTTGAGTTTGAAAACTTAACAGTATTTCTTATAATTCTGCAACTGTACAGAGTACACAGAATAGGCTGTTAAACGGCGTTGAAACACACTGAATGGAATATGTGACTTTAATATTTGAGTTTGAAAACTTAACAGTATTTCTTATAATTCTGCAACTGTACAGAGTACACAGAATAGGCTGTTAAACGGCGTTGAAACACACTGAATGGAATATGTGACTTTAATATTTGAGTTTGAAAACTTAACAGTATTTCTTATAATTCTGCAACTGTACAGAGTACACAGAATAGGCTGTTAAACGGCGTTGAAACACACTGAATGGAATATGTGACTTTAATATTTGAGTTTGAAAACTTAACAGTATTTCTTATAATTCTGCAACTCTGCAGAGTACACAGAATAGGCTGTTAAACGGCGGTGAAAGACACTGAATGGAATATGTGACTTTAATATTTGAGTTTGAAAACTTAACAGTATTTCTTTATTTCTTATAATTCTGCAACTCTGCAGAGTACACAGAATAGGCTGTTAAACGGCGGTGAAAGACACTGAATGGAATATGTGACTTTAATATTTGAGTTTGAAAACTTAACAGTATTTCTTATAATTCTGCAAGTGTACAGAGTACACAGAATAGGCTGTTAAACGGCGGTGAAAGACACTGAATGGAATATGTGACTTTAATATTTGAGTTTGAAAACTTAACAGTATTTCTTATAATTTTGCAACTCTGCAGAGTACACAGAATAGGCTGTTAAACGGCGGTGAAAGACACTGAATGGAATATGTGACTTTGATATTTTAGTTTGAAAACTTAACAGTATTTCTTATAATTCTGCAACTGTACAGAGTACACAGAATAGGCTGTTAAACGGCGGTGAAAGACACTGAATGGAATATGTGACTTTAATATTTGAGTTTGAAAACTTAACAGTATTTCTTATAATTTTGCAACTCTGCAGAGTACACAGAATAGGCTGTTAAACGGCGGTGAAAGACACTGAATGGAATATGTGACTTTGATATTTTAGTTTGAAGACTTAACAGTATTTCTTCCTATTCTGCAACTCTGCACAGTACACAGAATGTGCTGCTACACTGCGGCGAAGCACACTGAATGGAATATGTGACTTTGATATTTTAGTTTGAAGACTTAACAGTATTTCTTCCTATTCTGCAACTCTGCACAGTACACAGAATGTGCTGCTACACTGCGGCGAAGCACACTGAATGGAATATGTGACTTTGATATTTTAGTTTGAAGACTTAACAGTATTTCTTCCTATTCTGCAACTCTGCACAGTACACAGAATGTGCTGCTACACTGCGGCGAAGCACACTGAATGGAATATGTGACTTTGATATTTTAGTTTGAAGACTTAACAGTATTTCTTCCTATTCTGCAACTCTGCACAGTACACAGAATGTGCTGCTACACTGCGGCGAAGCACACTGAATGGAATATGTGACTTTGATATTTTAGTTTGAAGACTTAACAGTATTTCTTCCTATTCTGCAACTCTGCACAGTACACAGAATGTGCTGCTACACTGCGGCGAAGCACACTGAATGGAATATGTGACTTTGATATTTTAGTTTGAAGACTTAACAGTATTTCTTCCTATTCTGCAACTCTGCACAGTACTCAGAATGTGCTGCTAAACTGCGGCGACGCACACTGAATGGAATACGTGACTTTGATATTTTAGTTTGAAGACTAAACAGAATGTGCTCTAATCTTGCAACTTTGCACACTAAACAGAATGTGCTCTAATCTGCAACTTTGCACACTAAACAGAATGTGCTCTAATCTGCAACTTTGCACACTAAACAGAATGTGCTCTAATCTGCAACTGTGCACACTAAACACAATGTGCTCTAATCTGCAACTTTGCACACTAAACAGAATATATATATTTTTTTTTTTTTTTTTTTTGTTTTTTTCCCCCCACACCAAATAACCTGCTGCCCCCACACACAGTAGTCCTAAAAAGGACTTTTGGTTCTTTTTTTTTCCTCCCTACACTGCCTTTCCCTTCCTATCCTCAGCTCTCCCTGGCTCAGACTGAGCCGAACTCGCTGGTCAGGTGCTATACAGCACCTGACCACGGGTTCTGGCCAGCCAATCAGTGTAATGCCAGCAGCCAACATGGCTGCTGGCATTACACCGATGTCAGAGCCTCCCTGCACGTTTATTGGCTGCGCAGCAGCCGCAAAACGTGCGGGGAGGAGACCCGAACATGGCGGGCGAGCACATGCGGTACTCGTACGAGTACCGACATGTGCCGAGCAGAGCGATGCTCGAGCCGATCCGAGCATCGGCCGAGCATGCTCGCTCAACACTAATAGTAATACTTAAAATGTTAATAAATATATGTTGTAGGATTTATGTCCCTGAGTAAAACAAGGGTACTCCCACTGCTGAGAGATATTTTATTAAAAAACTATAACAGCTCAAACTTGAATTTTTTGATGCAATATTACAGTGGCCTGAAAATTTACAGTGGCACTGTTGCTACACCATCCTATGGACATTTATGGTTTACAGACCAGAGCTGTCCATATGATGGTGTAGCAACAGCACCATTGTGCATTTTAAGGCCACTGTGATATTGCATCTAAAAAAATTCAAGTTTGAGCTGTTATAATTTTTTTTATAAAATATCTCTCAGCAGTGGGAGTACCCTTGTTATACTCTGGGGGAAAAACACAACAACATATATTTTTTACATTTTATGTATTACTATACCTTTAAGAGTATGGGCGAAAGGGGGGGGTGGAAGGGAGACAGGATAGGGTATGAGAGAGAGGAAAAAAAAAGCAGTAAGATGGATGAAAGAACGTAGAAGGAGCGGTGAACTCTCATCAGAAGTTATCTATTCTTTATCACCTTTTTATCACACTGTAGTGGATCTCTCCCCAAGCATTTTGAAGCAATGTGTTGATCAACCATAGGGGTCCTCAAGAGGTTAACATACATTGTCACCGGTCCATTCTCCACAAACTGCTGAAATAAATTAGCTTTTAGCTCTGGGCGCAGACTTCACAGGTAAAAGCCTGTGAGACCAGTCCAGATCACTCTCCTGTCATTTCTTATACAGTATGTCAGAATGGAGAGACATAGCTGTCACATGGAATGGAAGACAGGCAAGAATGTAGAGATCACTGATACACTGTGAACTGAATGCTTGTCTGAGGCTGCATAGACAACTATGGGAAGATCCCTACTTTGCAGGCAAGACATTTTTTTATAAGAGCTCCGACCTCGTCTCCAGCTATCAGAGTTTAGTGCATATGTGAAATTGTCACGTTAACATATAGATATACTGTCATGAACACAAAACTTGTCCATTGAGTCCGATTTTAATATGGAAATGCGCTATTCGTGAAGTAGACATTGAAACATTGTATATGTGATAAAAGCATGGAGGGGCGATGCACTAATGTGTGATAAAAAGGTGATAAAGTGGAGATGACTTCTCCAGTGATATCCCTTCTCCAAGTCCTATGTTATTCTATAGAGCCAGTGCACTAAGATTTCTCAAGTCGGGAAGGAGTCTTAAAGGGTAATACTTCGTTTTAACTTTATTTTATTTTGTAGGGATTAAAAAAACTTGAAGAACAATATAAGTCTTATCTCTCAAACCTTTATGGTTTGAGAGATATTCACACGCAAATTTTCCCCTCCCGCCCCTTTTACCTAGTGTAAGACATCTCTTCTCAGATGTGGAATCCGGTCCATAGACCAGACAGATAACAGCAGGGGACAATCTTCTTCCTATGAGAACAATGAAAGCCCTGCCCCCCTTGACAAGTTTTTCAGGTTCTTCCCTTATCTTAATTGAAGATTGTCCCTCTCTGCAGTCTACCTGGGCACCTCCCTTCTGATCTGGCTGAACAATGTTACATCAGTAAAAAGGGCGGGAGGGGGATACTTTGTCATTGAATTAATCCTGAACTATAACTCTGACAGAACTGAAATAACACTCTCCAAAGTCCAAATACTATGATGATTAATTAGAGCTGCTTTTATTATGAAACGTTACTATCCCTTTAATGCATTGGCTCTATAGAATAACATAGGAACTGGAGAAGTGATAAACTGGAGAAGTGATCTACTCTTCATCACCACTTTATCACAGCTTAGTGCATAACTCCCGGGTTGTCCAAACAATGGGGGAGATGCACTAAGCGGTGATAAAGAGGTGATTGAGTCTAGATGACTTCTCCATTGATATCACCGCTCCAATCCCTATGTTATTCTGTGGAGTCAGTGAACAAAGATTTCTCCAACTCTGCAGATCTTAGTGAATTGGATGTATGGAATAACATAGGAATTGGAGAAGTGATATCCTATCACTGGAGATGTCATCTCCTGGTTATCACCTCTTTATCACTCCTTAGTTCATATCTCCCATGGTGCTAAAGCATGGTGTTAAAGTGGATATATCACATATAGATATCTATTGCTCATTAGATAAAGCATCTAGCGAAAAAGTTTAATACGTTAGTGATTTTTGAAAAAAACATGTTCTCTGCGCAAAAATTCAAGTTTAAAAGGTGCCCAGCAGCCAACTTCCGATTGCCTCTGCGGCAAGCTGGTCCCGTCCCACTGCCCAGCATCCTCCGATGACGGAGGATGTCTGTCTTTAAGCTGGAGCGATCTCATTGGCTAGATATCAATCTCTGCCAATGAGATCACTCCAGCTTAGAGAAAGAAAGCCTCCGTCATTAGAGGATGCTGGGTAGTGGGACGGGAACAGAGGCAGTGCTGCAAGCAGGAAGTAGGCTGCTGAGCACGTTTTAAACTTGAATTTTTACGCAGATAACAGGTTTTTTTTAAAAATGACTAGCATATTAAACGTTTTCGCTAAATGCTCTATCTAATGAGCATTAGATATTTATATGTGATAGATCCACTTTAATGCAATAAATCACCCTAGTGTATACTAGTGTTGAGCGAGCATGCTCGGCCGATGCTCGGATCGGCTCGAGCATCGCTCTGCTCGGCACATGGCGGTACTCGTACGAGTACCGCATGTGCTCGCCCGCCATGTTCGGGTCTCCTCCCCGCACGTTTTGCGGCTGCTGCGCGGCCAATAAACGTGCAGGGAGGCTCTGACATCAGTGTAATGCCAGCAGCCATGTTGGCTGCTGGCATTACACTGATTGGCTGGCCAGAACCCGTGGTCGGGTGCTGTATAGCAGCTGACCAGCGAGTTCGGCTCAGTCTTAGCCAGGGAGAGATGAGGATAGGAAGGGAAAGTCAGTGTAGGCAGAAAAAAAGCGAATTTGTGAAAAAAAAAAGAACCAAAAGTCCTTTTTAGGACTACTGTGTGTGGGGGCAGCAGGTTATTTTGTGTGGGGGGAAAAAAACCAAAAAAAAAAAATTTTCATATATTCTGTTTAGTGTGCAAAGTAGCAGATTAGAGCACATTCCGTTTAGTGTGCAAAGTTGCAGATTAGAGCACATTCTGTTTAGTGTGCAAAGTTGCAGATTAGAGCACATTCTGTTTAGTGTGCAAAGTTGCAGATTAAAGCACATTCTGTTTAGTGTGCAAAGTTGCAGATTAGAGCACATTCTGTTAAGTCTTCAAACTAAAATATCAAAGTCACATATTCCATTCAGTGTGCGTCGCCGCAGTTTAGCAGCACATTCTGTGTACTGTGCAGAGTTGCAGAATAGGAAGAAATACTGTTAAGTCTTCTAACTCAAATATCAAAGTCACATATTCCATTCAGTGTGCGTCACCGCAGTTTAGCAGCCTATTCTGTGTACTCTGCACAGTTGCAGAATAGGAAGAAATACTGTTAAGTCTTCAAAGTAAAATATCAAAGTCACATATTCCATTCAGTGTGCTTCGCCGCAGTTTAGCAGCCTATTCTGTGTACTCTGCACAGTTGCAGAATAGGAAGAAATACTGTTAAGTCTTCAAACTCAAATATCAAAGTCACATATTCCATTCAGTGTGCGTCACCGCAGTTTAGCAGCCTATTCTGTGTACTCTGCACAGTTGCAGAATAGGAAGAAATACTGTTAAGTCTTCAAAGTAAAATATCAAAGTCACATATTCCATTCAGTGTGCTTCGCCGCAGTTTAGCAGCCTATTCTGTGTACTCTGCACAGTTGCAGAATAGGAAGAAATACTGTTAAGTCTTCAAACTCAAATATCAAAGTCACATATTCCATTCAGTGTGCTTCGCCGCAGTTTAGCAGCCTATTCTGTGTACTCTGCACAGTTGCAGAATAGGAAGAAATACTGTTAAGTCTTCAAACTCAAATATCAAAGTCACATATTCCATTCAGTGTGCTTCGCCGCAGTTTAGCAGCCTATTCTGTGTACTCTGCACAGTTGCAGAATAGGAAGAAATACTGTTAAGTCTTCAAACTCAAATATCAAAGTCACATATTCCATTCAGTGTGCTTCGCCGCAGTTTAGCAGCCTATTCTGTGTACTCTGCACAGTTGCAGAATAGGAAGAAATACTGTTAAGTCTTCTAACTCAAATATCAAAGTCACATATTCCATTCAGTGTGCGTCACCGCAGTTTAGCAGCCTATTCTGTGTACTCTGCACAGTTGCAGAATAGGAAGAAATACTGTTAAGTCTTCAAAGTAAAATATCAAAGTCACATATTCCATTCAGTGTGCTTCGCCGTAGTTTAGCAGCCTATTCTGTGTACTCTGCACAGTTGCAGAATAGGAAGAAATACTGTTAAGTCTTCAAAGTAAAATATCAAAGTCACATATTCCATTCAGTGTGCGTCATCGCAGTTTAGCAGCCTATTCTGTGTACTCTGCACAGTTGCAGAATAGGAAGAAATACTGTTAAGTCTTCAAAGTAAAATATCAAAGTCACATATTCCGTGTAAGATGAAGAAGGCGGGTAAAAAGGGACGGGGAAGTGGACGTGATCCTGATAGTTCAGGGCGCGGGTCAGGACGCGTAGAAACTGTGCCTGGTGCCAGAGCACAAGAAAGAAAGACATCCACCATACCTAGCTTCATGTCTCAGTTTACAGGGCGTCGCAGGACATCACTCTCGAGGTCCGACCACTGCGAACAGGTGGTCGGTTGGATGTCAGCTGATACTGCTTCCAGTCGGTTAAGCACCACCCTGTCTTCCACCAAGTCCACTCTCAGTAGCCAAGAGTCTGGTCAACATAATCCTCACTCTGATCATCCTTCCTCCCACCATACACGGTCTGGTCAAAGAAGTGATCCCACACTGGGATATAGTGAGGAGCTCGTCTCATCACCAATCCTTCATTTGACCCTCTCTCCAAGCACGCTTGCAGAGGAACATGACATTTTATGCCCTGATTCACAACCTCTAGAGGGTACCCAATCACAAGAAGATGACAGATGTGAACGGCATTTAAGGTCAAAGGAAGTAGTGGATGATGATGATGATGATGAGACACAGTTGCCATTAAATCAACCACTATTACTGTCTCAAGACCTTGTTGAGGAGGATGTTATACAGTTGTCAATGACTGAGTATGTGGTGGGATCAAGACATGAGGAGGATGATCAGAGTGAGGAAGTGGAGGAGGACTTGGTGGACAATGAGGTGACTGACCCCACCTGTGAAGGTGTAGAGCCGAGCGATGACAGCAGTCCTGAGGGTGAGCCATCTGCAGCACCGCAACAGGCTGGAAGAGGCAGTGGTGTGGCTACAGAAAGAAGGCGGACCGCACCAAACCGGCCCGCAAATGTTCCACGGAGCACCCCCTTGCGTAAATCTCCCTTGCCAAGGGGTAGGTGTTCCGCGGTATGGCGTTTTTTTAAGGAAAGTGCGGACGACAAAAGAATTGTAGTTTGCAACCTGTGTCACACCAGAATGAGCCGAGGCATGAACACTAGAAACCTCACCACCACCAGCATGATCCGACACATGGCATCCAAGCACCGTAGTAAGTGGGAGGAACGCCTGGATCGCCCATCTGTGTCTGCAGGCCACACCACTGCCTCCTCTTCCCCTGTTTTCGGTGCCGGCCAATCGCCTGTCGAAGGCGCAGGCCCACATACCTCCCGCCCTGCACCTGTACCATCTGAAGCACCATCAGCGACCACATCCACTTCCCTGTCCCAGCACAGCGTCCAAATGTCGTTACCCCAGGCATTTGAGCGCAAGCGAAAATACCCAGCCACCCACCCACAGGCCATAGCACTAACCTCACACCTTTCCAAATTACTGGCCATCGAAATGCTGCCATTTAGGCTTGTGGACACTGAGTCCTTCCGCAGCCTGATGGCAGCAGCTGTCCCTCGGTACGCGGTCCCCAGCCGCCACTACTTTTCCCGGTGTGCCATTCCCGCATTACACCACCATGTGTCCCGTAACATCACCCGTGCCCTGACCAATGCAGTTACTGGGAAGGTCCACTTAACGACTGACACATGGACAAGTGCTTGTGGCCAGGGACGCTACATTTCCCTGACGGCACACTGGGTGAATGTCGTGGAGGCTGGGAGCGACTCGGACCCTGGGATGGCACGGGTGCTACCCACGCCGAGGATTGCGGGCCCTACCTCCATCAGGGTTTCCGCCAGCACCTACGGTATTGGCTCCTCCTTCTCCGTTTCCACCTCCGAATTCTCTACACGCAGCGCCACTCCCCCATCAGCCAGTAGCTGGAAGCAGTGTAGCACTGCAGTGGGGAAGCATCAACAGGCCGTGCTGAAGCTGATCTGCCTTGGGGACAAACAGCACACGGCCTCAGAGCTGTTGCAGGGGATTAGTCACCAGACCGAGCAGTGGCTCTCGCCACTCAACCTGCAACCAGGCATGGTTGTGTGTGATAATGGGCGTAACTTGGTGGCGGCTTTGGAGCTCGGCAACCTCACACACGTACCATGCCTAGCGCATGTATTTAATTTAGTGGTTCAGCGATTTCTAAAAACCTACCCCAATGTGCATGATCTCTTGACCAAGGTGCGCCGCGTGTGTGCACATTTCCGTAAGTCATCTACAGCTTCAGCCGGCCTGTTGAAGCTGCAGCAGCGCTTACAATTGCCAGCTCACCGGCTGCTGTGTGACGTGAGCACGCGCTGGAACTCCACCTTCCACATGTTGGCCCGGCTTTGTGAGCAGCAGAGGGCAGTAGTGGAGTACCAGCTGTTACACGGTCGTCGCCTCTCCGTTCAACTTCCTGTAATCAGAAGTGAGGAGTGGGAATGGATGTCAGACCTCTGTGAGGTTTTACGCAATTTTGAGGAATCGACACAGATGGTGAGCGGCGATAACGCTATTATCAGTGTAACCATCCCACTTCTGTGTCTACTGAAACGCTCGCTGCTCACAATTAAAACTGACGCTTTGCATGTGGAAGAGGTGGAAATGCGGGAGGAAGAGCTTACACAAGGTGATAGCCAGAGCACCCTCACTTCGTCTTCTCAGCGACAATTGGAGGAGGCGGAGGAGGAGGAGGAGGAGGAGGAAGACACGGTTGCCTCCGCTACAGAGGGTAGCCATGGAACTTTAGTTCCATCTCTTCAGCGTGGGTGGGCAGAAGAGGAGGAAGAGGATGAGGAGATTGAGAGTCATCCTCCTGGTGAGGACAGCGAAATCTTGCCTGTTGGTACTCTGGCACACATGGCTGACTTTATGTTAGGCTGCCTTTCCCGTGACCCACGCGTTATACGCATTTTAGACAACACGGATTACTGGGTGTTCACCCTTCTGGACCCCCGCTACAAAGAGAATTTCTCATCTCTCATTCCTCCGGTGGAGAGGACAAGCAAAATGGTGCAATACCAGAAGGTTCTTGTTGAAAAATTGCTCCAAAATTTTCCATCTGACAACGCTGGCGGCAGAGTACGTGCTACCTTGGCCAACCGAGAAGGGGAGAAAAGGGGAGCACACAGCAGTTCCGAGAAAGGCAGGGCAACACTCTCCAAGGCGTGGGACACCTTCATGACACCCCGGCAGCACCCTCACCCTGATGCGCAGCCTAGTGTCACAAGGAGGGAAAAGTTTTGGAAGATGGTGAAGGAGTACGTAGCAGACCGTGTCAGCGTCCTCAATGATCCCTCTGTGCCTTACAACTACTGGGTGTCCAAGCTGGACACGTGGTATGAACTGGCACTCTACGCCTTGGAGGTGCTGGCCTGCCCTGCCGCCAGCGTTCTGTCTGAGCGTGTATTTAGTGCTGCTGGTGGCATCATAACAGATAAGCGTATCCGCCTTTCCACCGACAATGCTGATAGGTTGACACTTATAAAAATGAACAAGGCCTGGATTTCCCCTGACTTCTCCACTCCACTGGAGGAAAGCCCTGGGGGAACATAAACTCACTTTATATATGTTATTTACAATGATGGGAATACTCTGTATTCCCATTCACCCCTTCCACCCAAAAAACGGGTATATGGTTGACTCTTAATCTTCTCATCCTCCTCCTCCTCTTCCATATGCCCTGTGCTATAATTTTTATATAGGACCAGCTCACCAGCGGGCCCTGTGATATAATTTTTATATAGGGCCAGCTCACCAGCGGGCCCTGTTTGACAATTTTTATATAGGTCAGCTCACCAGCGGGCCTTCTCATATAATGTTTTATTGGGTCAGCTCTCTAGCGGGCCCTCTCATATAATGTTTTATAGCGTCAGCTCACTAGCGGGCCTTCGCATATAATGTTTAGGATGGTCAGCTCCGCAGCAGACCCTCACCCATAATGTTTTGGATGGTCGGCTCAGCGCACGTTTCCCTCTTAATCATGGCCTCAGTTCAATAAAATCAAGGAAATTTTTGGGAGAATTTGCCTCTGCGCACGTTTCCCTCTTAATCATGGCCTCAGTTCAGAAAAATCAAGGAAATTTTTGGGAGAATTTGCCTCTGCGCACGTTTCCCTCTTAATCATGGCCTCAGTTCAGAAAAATCGAGGAAATTTTTGGGAGAATTTGCAGATGATATACAAGTAAATATACAGCAAATATTGTTTGGTAACAATTTTTCGCCTAAAGTCGTTTTTATTTTCCTTTTTGTGTGTTTTACGGTCAGTCTGTAAAAATGGCGTACTACGGGCGAAAGATCGTTCCCAGCAGCAATGTTGGAGTCCAAGATGCATCCAGACATCCTCCCTATGCTGTCCCTGAACCATTTCTGTGGTGTTTCCATCATTTTCTTCCCTTTTCCTATGGACCAGGCACCCTCCCCTCATCAGAGCAGTGGGTGCCTGGTGTAATGCTCGAGTCCTCCCATTGACTTCAATGGGGCTCGGGTGCTCGGCCGAGCACTCGAGCCTCCGGGGGTGCTCGGTCAGAGCACCCGAACACCCGAGCATTGGGGTGCTCGCTCATCACTAGTGTATACCACAAGATGGAATCAGGCCCAGTTTGCCACCATATCCAGACCTTTATCTAAGTTTAGTGGTCCCCCCCACAGGTGTAATATCATCTGTAGCACAGGGGAATATTTGAAGATTTCAGTTGATTTTAATGGGGATTTTACTTCCTTGAATTCTAGAAGAATCTCCAGCACATCGCTTTACAATGCATCGGAAACCTCACTAACATTCAAGAGGTTAAAAGCCCAGGACCTTAACAGCCACCCCCTGCCAGATCAGGTGGAAGTTAAGGGGTTAATCAGTACTATACCTTTAATCTCGAAATTAAAATAGCTCACACTTAATTTGTTTTGGGGCAATACTTCCATGGTATGACGTTTTACCGTGACTCTTTTGTCACAGCAGTCAATGGAGATCAACTGTCATTGACAATCACCTACCCTAGATTGCTGTAGCAACAGCTCCACTGTACCATTTCAGGTCACTGAAGTACTGCACCCAAAATTGCAAGTCTAAACTGTATAAACTTTGAATAAAACTTCTCCTAGTGTTTTACTCAGCAATAAAACATATGCAATTTCCATTTTTTTATTTAGTTATTTGTTTGTGTGTTTAGTTATTTATTCGTATTACGCAAACCTTTCCCATTAAATGAGTCTTTTAACCCTTCCAATGCTAGAAAGGTCTCAACACATATAAAACCTCCTGTTAAAGAGACAGCAATGTCCCATAAAAATGCTTAGAGTTTTGTAGCGGTTAAACAAATAAACGATATGCCACAAATCCTATCTCTCAAACCACCCACCTATGGTTTGAGAGATATCGTTCGTTAAAGTTCCCCTTCTCCCTCCTCTTCTCCTGACGTCAGCTGTAAGCTGACAGCATGAGTTCCTTGTCTGGGGACGACAAGTAGCTCTTCAGCAGAGCCGCAATAGAGCAATTTTAAAAGAAATACTTCTCTGGAACGGTCTACAAAGTGTGCCTTGTTTGCAAGCACACTTTTTAGACCGTTCCAAAGAAGTATTTCTTTTTAAATCTCGCTATTGCGGCTCTGCTGAAGAGCCTCCTTGTGTAAGCCAACGCGGATCTCCTTCTCTCAGCTTTACAGCTGACATCAGGAGAAGGTCTTTAGTGGAGGATATCTCTCAAACCATAAAAGTTTGAGAGATAGGATTTGTGGCATATTGTTTATTTGTTTCACCTCTACAAAACTCTAAGCATTTTTTATGGGGCATTACTGTGTCCTTAAACACCAGAGAGATCTCTGACCTAATAAAACCTTTCCCTGATTTAAAGGGATAGTAATGTTTCATAATAAAAGCAGCTCTAATTAATCATCATAGTATTTGGACTTTGGAGAGTGTTATTTCAATTCTCTCTGAGTTGAAGTTCAAGAGTAATTCAATGACAAAGTATCCCCCTCCCGCCCCTTTTACTGATGTAACACTGCTCAGCCAGATCAGAAGGGAGGTGCCCAGGTAGACTGCAGAGAGGGACAGTCTTCAGTTAAGATAAGGGAAAAACTTGTCAAGGGGGGCAGGCTTTTTATTGTTCTCATAGGAAGAAGATTGTCCTATGCTGTTATCTGTCTGGTCTATGGACTGGATTCCACATCTGAGAAGAGATGGCTTACACTAGGTAAAAGGGGCGGGAGGGGAAACTTTGCTTGTGAATATCTCTCAAACTATAAAGGTTTGAGAGATAAGACTTATATCGTTCTTCATGTTTTTTTTAATGCCTACAAAATAAAATAAAGATAAAACAAAGTATTACTATCCCTTTAAATAGGACTTTTAATTCCATGGATGCCAGAGAGGGCTTTGGCATTCAAATGTTTAACATTCCCATATACATCAAATAAATGTTTAAATTGTCCCTTGTGGAACAGTTAGTTTTCTTCAGAACTGACCTACTTTTAGTTTTTGTATACGGCATTATAATTTAAAATCCTTGCTTTGTTACAATCTTCCCTGGTTTCGTGTTGGTGAAAAATCTGCAATAAAATGTAGTTGGGAAACAGCCGCTTCTTTATTGTGTTCCGTTTTTGGCAACATTAGTAAATTAAGGTTTCGATGTGCACCCAATAAACTAAAAAGTGAATTGCATTTTTAGCCTGTCCAGGTCAGGGACTTAAGCCTGAAAAATGCTGCCTGTGATGAACACTGTTTATGGGGAAATGTCATCTGGCATCTGAACACGCTATGAAAAAATAATCAGAATGAGCTCAGGGAAAACAAGCATGGGATATTATAGTAAAATCCAACTGTAAACAATAAACTTAACTGCTACTGCTGTCTGTAGTGATTGGCTTTTCAATGTGTAAGTACTCTGCACTTTTATGCAATTATGCAAGTTTATTATCGAGAAGGAGGATTAAAAATATCAAAACCAAATGCTATGTGTCTAACTGCAGTCATTATGTTTAAAGGGAGTATTTGGACAACTGAATTCAGATACTGATATTGCGAGTGCACAAATGTTCAGTTTGAAACTCAGGCTTAGATTCCATTGCAATTGGTAGATGTTACAATAATTTCAACTCACACTGAAGCCTATAGGGTTTTTTACATGGGTTATAACCATACCTGGCAACTTTTGCTTCTTGAGCTGCTGGAGAGGGCTCATGTGCTGCATTTGGGGATGTAAATGACACAATTTGCATCAAGAAGGGGTTTGGCTTAAAAAACTATTTCATAAAGTGAGCGGGAAGTGAGAGGAATGCGGTGGGAATGCGAAGAAGTGGGTGGGATAGTGGGAGGAACAGGTTGGGAAGGAGGAGAAGTGGGTGGGAAATGGGAGGAACAGGGTGAGGAGAAGAAGTGGGTGGGAAGTGGGAGGGACAGGGTGAGAAGGAGGAGAATTGGGTGGGAAGTGGGAGGAACAGGGTGAGAAGGAGGAGAAGTGGGTGGGAAGTGGGAGGAACAGGGTGGGAAGGAGGAGAAGTGGGTGGGAAGTGGGAGGAACAGGGTGAGAAGGAGGAGAAGTGGGTGGGAAGTGGGAGGAACAGGTTGGGAAGGAGAAGAATTGGGAGGGAAGTGGGAGGAACAGGGTGGGAAGGAGGAGAAGTGGGTGGGAAGTAGGAGGAACAGGGTGAGAAATAGGAGAAGTGGGTGGGAAGTGGGAGGAACAGGTTGGGAATGGGAAGAAGTGGTTGTGAAATGTGAGGAACAGGTTGTGAATGAGAAAAAGTGGGTAGGAAGTGGAAGCAATGGGGTGATAATTAGAAGAATTGGGTGGGATAGTGGGAGTAACAGGTTGGGAATGAGAAGAAGTGGGTGAAACGGGGTGGAACAAGTTGGGAAGGAGGAGAAGTGGGAGGAACAGGGTGGGAAGGAGGAGAAGTGGGAGGAACAGGTTAAGAAGGAGGAGAAGTGGGTGGGAAGCAGGAGGAACAGGGTGTGAAGCAGGAAAAGAGGGATGGAAGTGGGAAGAACGGGTGGGAAGGAGGAGAAGTGGGAGGAACAGGATGGGAAGGAGGAGAAGTGGGTGGGAAGTGGAAGGATCAGGTTGGGAAGGAGGAGAAGTGGGAAGAACAGGTTGGGAATGAGAAGAGGTAGGTAGGATATTGGGCGGAACAATTTGGGAATGAGAAGAAGTGGGCAGAATTTCATAAGAAACTCACCACCGGTGGTGAATCAGCCTCTGTCCCTGGAGACCTGGTAATTAACTATAAAAACTGGAGTCTCCGGGGCAGATCTGTAGAGTTCCCAGGTATGACTATAGCAGTCACTTGCTACAACTGTAGTGTTGTGAAAACACCTTTGTCCTGTTTTACCCCCCCCCCCAAACACACACACATCTATCCCATCTTGAGGGCCCATGTGAGTGCCAGGTGAATATATTGCCTTACACCCATGTGTGTCGGCTATTCACTGGCAGTTAAGATGACTATCACAATCTCCAACATCACTGGTGTAAAAGATGTGCCAGCGGCTCCATTGGCTGCAGGCAGATCTTCCCTGCTGCATAACTGCAGCAAAGATGCAGCTTGCGGGACTTTGGTGAAATCATGTGATAGGCACCATGGGAAAAGGAACATAGCTCGGATGTACAACTGGGATTATGGGTGCCAATGTCAATGCACAAACAATTTTTAGTGAAAGGGGCCTATGCATAAAGTAGTAGATAAAGTGATACAGTTA
Organism: Rhinophrynus dorsalis; assembly: GCA_037306005.1. Taxonomy (NCBI): domain Eukaryota; kingdom Metazoa; phylum Chordata; class Amphibia; order Anura; family Rhinophrynidae; genus Rhinophrynus; species Rhinophrynus dorsalis. Next base: position 23,119,409 of record CM074719.1, read on the forward strand.
AGTCATTACCGACCAGTGATGTGCCAGGACTGTCCTCGGTGTCTGTGCTTCTGACATGTCAAGGGGTTTGTGTTCTTGGCGCTCCTGTGGGAGTCATGTGAACGTTAAGGGAGTCTGAAACTGACAGCTACAAGATCGAAGTGGTCATCTTCAGACTCGCGTCTGGCGAACCGGTACACTTGATCAGTCACATGTGCCCCCTCGCCAAATGACCCCTCCATGGACCTTAAGGGAGTTCCAACCCCAGGTACACTGGACGTTAAGGGGTTAGCTGCAATCAGTAAGGCTGATGTGCTATTAAGAACAGGAGGATTCTGGGTGAAATTTGCATAGGGACACAAACCCTTTGAAAGCTAGTTTCAAATCTAATTTAAAATCCCTTTTGAAATCAATGGAACAATTGGGAATTTTGTATTTTCACTCTATGGAGAATTTCTTTGGCCACAGAAATGATTCGGTTGTACTTAGTACATTTGTGTCAGTGCTGCAGTATATTTACATAATTCTTTACTCATCCATAGATTATAATAGAGGTCTGGTGCAAAATAATGTACAATAATATAGCTGACTGTTGCATAAAAGACATAGTCCAAAGTAAAGTATTTGCCCAAATATAGTTTGAATCCCAAATAGAAGACAACTACCCCCTCTTAATATAAATTGTGCCCTCTGTTTTTCTCTCCCCCGATATCCAAGAGGACGCCTTCTAGAAGACGTGTCCAGTGGGAGGCATGTTTGAATTTGCCACTCTCTTCATTGCTTAATTCTCCCCTGCACATCTGGCTGTCAGCACACTGAAGGGCAGATCCTGGCAGGAATGGAAGGCTGCCTCTTGGATATGAGGTGGAGAAGTAAATAGATAAATGTCCAACCTGGATGAATGAGATCAGATCTCCCACTGATCTGGTGGGAAACCTGTTTAAACGTGACCTTGAATGGCCATCCCTGCAAACAGACAGTGGGACAAAGCTGGTGGTCACGATGTATGATTCCAAGGCTACCAGAGGACAAGGCTCGGGGGTCGAGCGGTTTGTATGTGGGGTTCTGTGGCTACCAGTGCAGTGAGAAAAGACTGGGGGTTACTATGGTGGTTCTGTGGCTACCAGTGCAGTTGGACAAAGCCAGGAGGTCAGTATGTGTGGTTCAATGACAATTATAGGACAATGTGGGGGGTTAGTATATGTGTTTCTATGGCTACCATGGGACTGAGGTCAGTGTGTGGTTCTTTAGCTACCAGTACAGTGGGACAAGTCTGGGAGGTCAGTATGTGTGGTTCTATGACAATCACAATGACAATGTTTGAGGTTCTATGGCTACCAGTACAGTGAGAAAAGTATGGTTCTATGGCTACCAGTGCAGTTGGACAAAGCCGGGAGGTCAGTATGTGTGGTTCTGTGACAATCACAGGACAATGCGGGGGTTAATATGTGTTGTTCTATGGCTATCATGGGACTGAGGTCAGTGTGTGGTTCTTTGGCTATCAGTGCAGTGGGACAAGACTGGGGTCAGTGTGTGGTTCTATGGCTACCATGGGACAAGGCTGGGGTCAATGTGTGGTTCTATGGCTACCAGTACAGTAGGACAAGGCTGGGGTCAGTGTGTGGTTCTAGGAACCCTTTTAAAAGGTTGCACGCAAAACAGCGTGCAACCAAATTACAAGGTTACCATGTCGCCATAATAAAATGTCGACATGAGAATCTCGCACTGCATGACAGCACGAGATTCTCATGTTGAATAGTAAAAGTTTGCATGCTGCCCCGGCTGTCACATTGTGCTCTGCCCTGTGCTGTGCTCCGTGCTGCCCCGGAGCTGGCTGTAATAATGTTACAAGTTCATTGTTTTGCGCTCTGTGCTGCCCTGGAGCTCTAATAATATTACCATGTCATTTTCTTGTGCTCCGTGCTGCTCAGGAGCTCTATTAATACGGTTCCATTACAGCTCCTGGGCAGCATGGAGCACAGCAAGGAGGCGGAGCACAATGCGACAGCCGGGGCAGCATGCAACCTTTTACTATTCAACATGAGAATCTCGCACAGTCATGCAATGCAAGATTCTCATGTTGCCGTTTTTAGTATGGCAACATGGTAGCCTTGTCATTTGGTTGCACTCTGTTTTCGTGCGACCTTTAAAAGGATACCTAGAACCACACACTGACCCCAGCCTTCTCCTAGTGTACTGGTAGCCATAGAACCACACATTGACCCCAGCCTTGTCCCATGGTAGCCATAGAACCACACACTGACCCCAGTCTTGTCCCACTGCACTGGTAGCCAAAGAACCACACACTGACCTCAGTCCCATGGTAGCCTGGTTCTATGGCTACCATGTGACAAGGCTAGGGTCAGTGTGTGGTTCTATGGCTGCCATGGGACAAGGCTAGGGTCAGTGTGTGGTTCTATGGCTACCATAGGACAAGGCTAGGGTCAGTGTGTGGTTCTATGGCTACCATAGGACAAGACTGGGGTCAGTGTGTGGTTCTATGGCTACCATGTGACAAGGCTAGGGTCAGTGTGTGGTTCTATGGCTATCATGGGACAAGGCTAGGGTCAGTGTGTGGTTCTATGGCTACCATGGGACAAGGCTAGGGTCAGTGTGTGGTTCTTTGGCTACCATAGGACAAGACTGGGGTCAGTGTGTGGTTCTATGGCTACCATGGGACAAGGCTAGGGTCAGTGTGTGGTTCTATGGCTACCATGGGACAAGACTAGGGTCAGTGTGTGGTTCTATGGCTACCATGGGACAAGGCTAGGGTCAGTGTGTGGTTCTATGGCTACCATAGGACAAGGCTAGGGTCAGTGTGTGGCTCTTTGGCTACCGGTGCAGTGGGACAAGGCTGCGAGTTGTGGAGAAATAATGCATAAAAACAGTGCTTTTTTGCTGGATTGCCTCTAAAAGGCAAAAAGTGCCATTCTGCACACTTTTTACTTTTTGAGCAATATTCTTTGCCCATCCCTGCTATCAGTAGCCAAGAGGCAGCCACACGCCGCAGATGTAAGCAGCTTATACCCAGTTATGCTCTTCGTTAGATTTATTACCCATTCTGTTCTGATGGCTGCAGCCCTTTCTAAGCAGTGAATAAAATCGTAATCAAACAAAAGAACATGGATAATGCAGTTTAAATAAAAGCAGTACAGCAATCTGTATAAAGAACCATGACTTTGCTTAAAAGTTCATCATGATAAATCGTTGAAAACTCTGGGGAGAGGAACGGAGCTTTGTAAGAATGTTTAGCTGTGAGTAGAATCGCATTGGCTTAATGGATAGAACTCAATCGGAGCCTTTACTTCCCTGCTAATTGCAGGTTAAACTCTGTAATCTGAGTTAGCTCTGTCTGAACTGCAATTACGCTGTTATCACTATGGTATATGTGTATATACACAGACTGATAGCTGAGTGTAATTAGTAAATATTTCCTGTAACTTATCTAGCCAAATTCACAGCAATTAAAAGCCCATTCTCACTGGGGGCTATGTGAAGAGTGAGGCTGATGTACTAAGTAGAAGTGGAGGAGTTCCGAGCAAACCAGTGTTTTCATGGGGAACAAATAAAAACTATCACTGAATGAAGTGGCCCTTTTAACCCTGTGAAAGATAGAGAAATCTTAATCATATCGCTTTGCAGTGCTTTGGAGACCTCACAAGCCTTCAAGAGGTTAAATCCCCTTTTTAAGTTAAAGTAAATTTGAGAAAATGTCATGTCTCACTGTGGTGCATTTGGTTTGCTCCAATTCTTCTTAGGAAATCAGTGTGTGTGTGTGTGTGTTTGTGTGTATGTTGTGTTTGTGTGTATGTATGTGTGTGTGTGTGTATATTGTGTTCGTGTGTGTTTGTGTGTATATATATATATGTATACAGCGGCGTAACTAGAAGCCACCGGGTCCTGGTGCAGAAATTGCTGCCGGGCCCGCCCCCCCCCCCCCCATCTTCACGTTTCCCCATTCACATCTCTTACCTCCATCTCTCACGCGGTTCTCAGTTATGCAGAGCGCTGGGAGATGATGTCATCTCCCAGCGCTCTGCATTACTAGAGCGCCGGGAGATCAGCTGAGCTGCTGCGGGCAGGGCTGTGGGTGAGTGGCGATGGGTTCGCAGGGGGAGGCCGGGCCCCTTGGAGTGACGGGCCCTATTGTTATGCCACTGTATGTATATGTGTGTGTGTGTGTTTGTATGGGTGTGTTTGTGTGTATGTATGTGTGTGTTTGTGTGTGTGTGTATGTATATGTATGTATGTGTGTGTTTGTGTGTGTGTGTGTGTGTATGTATATGTATGTGTGTGTGTGTGTGTTTGTGTATGCATGTATGTGTTTCTGTGTATGTATGTATGTGTTTGTGTGTGTGTGTGTATGTATGTATTTTTGTGTGTGTATGTATGTTTGTGTGTATGTATGTGTATGTATGTGTTTGTGTGTGTGTATGCATGCATGTGTTTCTGTGTATGTATGTATGTGTGTGTGTGTGTGTATGTGTATGGGTGTGTTTGTGTGTATGTGTATGGGTGTGTGTATGTTTTTATGCGTGTACATTTGTCTGCCAGTGTGTATTTTTATGTGTCAGTATGTGACCATGTAGATATCTCACATTAACTATGTCACCAGGATAAAAATGGAGACCTGAGAATCTTGCACTGCATGAAACCGTGAGATTCTCAGGTCGTGCTATGAAACATTGCAATCTAGTGTCAGGTGTCAGGTCTGCTAACTTCAATGTATACCGCTTGCAAGGGGGGGGTGTTAACCCTTTGTATTGTAGTAAAAAATGTGACATGCTGCGTGCATCTGCAGTCAGGCCTGCTAGTTTGGATGAACATATCAGAGAAAAGACTCTAGCTTAATGACTCCTAGAGATTTGGCTCTAGAACTGATTTCTCCCTCATACCCACTCCTCACTGATGTCCTCTACAGACCTGTTATAAATGTACGTATCTTATACAAGATCTCTTCCCAGATGTGCCCTACAGACTTTCTCTGTACTGAAGTTCTATGGAGCGGCTCTGGATTGTTGACTCTGGGCTAATGTTCCTTCTACAGCAGGGGTGGCAACATCTGGACTTCAGCTCATGGAAGCTACAACCCCATTTAGCCCCAACCAGCCAAAAGCTGATTGATGATCATTGTTCACAATAGCCAAGATGATTTTTTCTCATTTACATACCTGTGAACTTTTTATTCTGGACTCCCAGGAGGGGAAGTCCTGTGGTGTTGTTGTGGAGGGTAAATGACGCAATTTGCGTCAAAAGTGGGTGGTGCCTAATCATGAGTGGGGGTGTGGCTTCAAAAACTAGTAGAAAAGTCCCTAGAATAGGCTGGGGAAGGAGGAGAAGTGGGAGGGAAATGGGAGGGACTAGGTGGGATGGAGCACCAATAGGCAGAGTCTCATTAGAAACTGGCCACACCCCAGAGAATCAGCCTCTGCCCCGGAGACCCTGTAATGCAGAGTGAAAACCAGAGTCTGTGAGGCAAATCCGGGGAGTTCCCAGCTATGCTCATTTAGTAAATAACACTATCGGGGAGAGATGTATATAAGCTCTATAAACATATTCCTGTCCCTATTGTCAGATAATAACTGACGGGGTGGTCTCTGTGGTTAGAACCAGTGCAACATTTCCCACAAGCTCTAAGACCAGTCCATTGATACACAAGAAAGTTTACGCATTCTAATCATTCCATTGTATCAATCATGGGTTTATGTGTCAGTATACAACCTTTCTCCTGCTTGTTTTTCTTACTATTAAAGGGATAGTGCTTCATAATAAAAGCAGCTCTAATTAATCATCATAGTATTTGGACTTTGGAGAGTGTTATTTCAGTTCTGTCAGAGTTGTAGTTCAAGAGTAATTCAATGACAAAGTATCCCCCTCCCGCCCCTTTTACTGATGTAACACTGCTCAGCCAGATCAGAAGGGGGGTGCCCTGGTAGATTGCAGAGAGGGACAATCTTCAATTAAGATAAGGGAAAAACCTGAAAAACTTGTCAAGGGGGGCAGGGCTTTCATTGTTCTCATAGGAAGAAGATTGTCCCCTTCTGTTATCTGTCTGGTCTATGGACTGGATTCCACATCTGAGAAGAGATTGTTTACACTAGGTAAAAGAGGCGGGAGGGGAAACTTTGCTTGTGAATATCTCTCAAACCATAAAGGTTTGAGAGATAAGACATATCATTCTTCATGTTTTTTTAATGCCTACAAAATAAAATAAAGTTAAAACGAAGTATTACTATCCCTTTAATAAATGCTGTTTTGAGCTCACCAGGAACCTGTATATTTCACATGCAAACAGTAACAAATGATGGGCTTAGCCTTAGATCATTTTATACCTCTGCCCCAATGTGCCATAGAATCGTGTTTTGCCCAATTAATAAGACTGTGCCTGTTTGATACAGCTGCAGTCAGTCTTATGTTAGGAGACCAAGACCGTCCCTACAATGTCCCTCAGCATCACAACTAAAGCATCAGTCGGACTCTAGATCACCCACTGGGAGCCAGAACATTACAGCTACTTACAGATAAATAGCTGGTGATAAGTACATTTCTGTCTAATACCTACCATATGAATCTATAATGAGGATGTAAGTGCTCATCTGCATTTAAATGTGTTCAATAAATATGACTTCAATAAATATGTAATTAGCTCTATGCTACTCATTTGCATATTTTTTGTAAGATTTGCAGTTTTTTTTTTGTAGTCTGCAAGAGACCCAGGGCTATATGCGGAAAGCTAGAAAGGAGCCGTTCTGTAACAAAATGGTTGCACCATACGGGACGAGCGAAAGTCTCGGAATTCCCTTTGAATTAAATGGGGCAACGAATCCCTCGTACACTAGAGAGGTCTCTAATGCAGTGCAGATTTAACACAAAAAATATATGGAGTAATTCCAGGGAAACTGAAAACTGAACCACAGGGTGACAAAAAATGTTCCCCAAATTAACATTAATTAACCCTCTGAGTTCCAGAGAGGTATCCAACACATTGAAACAGCCTTCCTTAACCCCTTAATGACCCTTGACAGTCATAGTACGTAATGGGTCGATCCGAGTTAACGACCCATGACGTACTATGACCGTCATGGAATTCCTGGGCTCCCCCGGCGGCTGCACGTGCGCCGATCGGCTGGTCATTAAGGGGTTAATCAAATCAAAAGCCATTAGTCCCATAAACAAGGTATTTTCACATACTGGGATACTCAATTATTCTGCACCACTGGACTGACAGAGCTACTATATATATATAATTCCAGTCCAGGTTTTGGTAAGAGCACCCAAAGAAAAAAACACATTTAAAACTGCTGGAGTTCAACCAATTTTGAACAAAATAGCTAAAAGCAAATATACAAAGTTTTGGTGCACATCCAAATTTTCATCACCATTAACCCTTTACTCTGCGGCATTGTGCCTGCATATCACTACTATATTAAAGATGAGGATTTAGTTACGTTATATGGCCATAGAATGGTAAGCTTGCCACTAACACCAAGGTACCTAATTTTCGCAAGTATCTAACCTTAATATGCTTTGTCTTATGAGCTGAATCTCTCCTACTTTAGGCTTTTACTAACCTTATATATATATATATATATATAGAGAGAGAGAGAAACAACGGAGAATGCAATTGATGTGATTATTTACTCTAATAAATAATAACAGTACAATAGCAACAATATTATCCTATATAATAATTCGCTAAATGTATGTTTGTCAGAAGCTGTTATGCGCAGTACAGTCCGCTGCGTGCGCTGCAGCCATACGCAGTACAGACTGCCCGCCGTAGTCCTCTCTGCGCACAGAAGCATAATACATTAATTATATAGGATCTTATACGTTACAAAAATTGTACCATAAAAAACATGATATCACTATAAAGAATGTACAGCACAAAGTTGAGCAAAAACTATGCAAAAAGTTTTATATATATGTATATATATATATATATATATATATATTCACAATATGTTGTATGCAGGCAGGGAATATCCTCTTAGATGAACACAATCAACTTTAGCCGGAACTTCCGTTTCTTTGATCTCTCCTGCTGTATACAGGGTAGGAACCGATGATGGGAAGCAGCAGAGATAAAAATGGATGTCTGATATCAGATGATCTAGCACTTCTGATGGTGTCAATATATGGCCTCCCTCCAGCAGGGAGAGATATGCAAAAGTTAGTACATGAATGTAATGGAGTCCTTCCAGATATAGATGCATAATACCTTAATTATTTAGGATCCTATATGTTACAAAAATAGTACAATAAAAAAATATGATATCACTATAAAGAATGTATAGCAAAAAAAGTATAAAAAGTTACATTATTTATATATATATATATATATATATATATATATATATATATAGAGAGAGAGAGAGAGAGAGAGAGAGAGAGAGAGAGAGAGAGAGAGGGAGATGTGTAAAAGCCGGCAATAGTTAGTACACAAATGTAATGGAGTCCCTCCCGTCTCATAATATCTTGAGAGAAATAAATAAGTGCACTGTATGATGTGTACTAGATAAGACAAAATATTGACAAAAAATCCTACACGTTTCGTATCAACTAAATGCTTCCTCAGGGATATATGTGTGTTTGTATGTGTGTGACTTCGTACTTATTGTTCCTGAATAAGAGACCTAGTTGTCTTGATTTCTTGCATCCTAGAGTCAGATGGCCAATAAAGGTATAATTTTTGCTCTACTTGTCTCCTATAAATTCTAACAAGGAGAGAAACATAGAATTTGCTGGCAGATAAGAACCATTTGGCCCATCTAGTGTGCCCATAGAGAGGCACACACAGGTCTTGGACTCAATTAAAATGCTATTTTAAGTCTCGTAGCTTCAGGCTTAGCTTGCAGACCAAAATGTTAATATATTTTAAACAAATTTCAACTGATTCCAAGAAGATGTATGTGTGCCTCTAAACGCTAATTGTTCTTTTTTGTTGTTTCTTTTTTATGTGTACCTAGACAATTCTCTGCAGAAAGTAGGGTTCGGTGTGCTTGGTGGGAGTGCAAACCATTTGCTAACAAAAACCCACCAAATATCTGAACTCATATGCCTAATGAATACAGTCAAGGTTTCTTTTTGCTGATCAATCTATCTCAACACTAGGGATGTGCTGAATATTCCACAGCATGTAAACATCAGCAACAGATTGGGCCTATTGACTGACATGGTAATTTACTCTAAAAGGCTGCTTCCTATTGACCTCTTCCCTCCTTAGCACTTGAGTGTGTTGATGCACATAAGTGTGTAAGTATGAATGATGGCTTGCATTGTGTGTGAATCATGATATTTTGGTGGGAATGATATCACAGTGCAGGACTTTGAATGTCGGTTCTCGGACAGCACAATGGGAAAATTTCACAGAAAAGAGGAATATAGCTCATTTTCTGCAGAAGCTTTTCACAAGGAGGAAGTTAGACCTCCTGAATAGCCCTACTGTAGAAAAATGACATGTACCAAGAATCCTTTGTTTATTCCCCTTATTCTTCAGAAATTCCAAATTAATTTTTGCTTAAAGGGCTAAATATTATTTAACCCCTTAAGTACCAGCGGTCCCGGGGTGTCTGGTCCTTTAAGGACCAGATAGGCAAGTTTGACGTGCCACCCCACGTGACTGATCACGTGTGCCGGTACGTTGAACGAGGGACTTAAAGAGATCGCTCCGGTCTTGGAGCGATCAACTTCAATCCCCGGTATTACTCACCGAGCTCCTGCAGGACCACTGTGAGTAAAAGTACGTGACATACCAGGACCGTCACGGGTCCTTAAGTGCCGTACCAGAGTGACGGTCCAGGTATGTCACCGGACGCAAAGGGGTTAATCATCAAACAGGAGGGAAGAATTGCACATAATCATGTTTGCATTCCATATTTAGAATCCACAATTACAATATAACTGTTTTGAGCACCGGTTCTTAAAAAAAGACATTGTTGAACCATATAAAGTGCAGAGATGTGCAATAAAACTGATAAAGAGATTGGAGGATCTGAGTTATAAAGAGAGACTATCCAAACTGGGTTTGTTTACATTAAAGAAGAGACGTCTAAGGGGTGATATGATTACCATTTACATATATATTCAAGGTCAATACAAAGAACTCTCCAATGAATTATTTGCTCAAAGAGCTGAGATAGGAATGACAGGTCATCAATTAAAACTAGAGGAATTACACTTTTGACTAAAACAAAGGCATTGATTTTTTTACAGTAAGGGCAGTAAAGTTATGGGATTGTTTTCCTCAGGATGCTGTGCTTGCAGATACTGTAACAGTAATGGATACCTATCTAGCACATAAGATTACTGAGAACTATGACAGTTAGCTTCAGAGCAGATACTATGTTAATTTTTTTTATTTTTTTTATTTTTTTGCCTTCCTCTGGATCAACAGGGGTGATTTGGCATGGTCTGGACTTGATGGATGCATGTATTTTTTCAGCCTCGTCAACTATGTTACTATGTTATGTTACTGTATACATACATTTCCATTTGTTGCTGTTAATGTGGATTTAAAAAGACTTGTTTCACATTCTATAAAGTTAATCTTTCTATTTTTCAAAAAAATTATCATTTTACCAGAATGAAATGCATTGATCTTTTTAGTATCTTTGTAAAAAAGTGTATTTCCTTTTTTCAGCGTTTTTTTTGAAAACACAATAATTTCTTCTATGTGTTTTATGAATGCCAAAAATAACAGTACAAAATATGTAAAGTCTTTATTTTGGATGTACCATTTGCAGATGTGGGAAAAGTTCCCAAATTAGTCTGTCCATATGGTTCAAAATTACGCCAAAAACTGTATTTGCCCAAATCAGTTTGCAGATTAAAATGGATACATATTTTTTTGCTGTTCTGTTTTAATCCTTTGACATCCAAAGAGAGGTATCCAACACATTCCAAGGCAATGCTTTGAATACCCCTTTGATACTTAAAGGGTTAACCAATACAAGTTTCCTATTACAAATTTAACCCCTTACCGATAGGCGGTATGGGGACGTTACCTTCCCTTAAAGGGATAGTAATGTTTCATAATAAAAGCATCTCTAATTAATCATCATTGTGTTTGGACTTTGCAGAGTATTTTAAATACTTTCAGAGTTGTAGTTCAAGAGTAATTGAATGATAAAGTAACCCCCTCCCACCCCTTTTACTGATGTAACACTGTTCAGCCAGATCAGAAGGGAGGTGCCCAGGTAGACTGCAGAGAGGGACAATCTTCAATTAAGATAAGGCAAAAACCTGAAAAGCTTGTCAAGGGGGGCAGGGCTTTCATTGTTCTCATAGGAAGATTGTCCCCTTCTGTTATCTGTCTGGTCTATGGACTGCATTCCACATCTGAGAAGAGATGGCTTACACTAGTTAAAAGGGGCGGGAGGGGAAACTTTGCTTGTGAATATCTCTCAAACCATAAAGGTTTGAGAGATAAGAATTATATTGTTCTTCATTTTTTTAATGCCTACAAAATAAAATAAAGATAAAATGAAGTATTACTATCCCTTTAAAGACCGCTTTGATCATTGTTGACGCAACTGCACACATGACCTGTGACGTGTACCAAAACACAGAATGGGGGTCTGAGAGAAAGACGGCTCCGGTCTTGTATCGGTCAATTTCAGACCCTGTTTTTACTTACAGCGCTCCCACAGGATTAGAATTGCAAATCAGATTAGAATGAATCAGATTAGAATTGCAAACGGCTAAATTTACCAGATATCCCTGAATAAAGACTATTGTAAGCACGACTGAGAAATGATATTTATATATCATTTCTTGAACTAGTCCTCTCCTAATCTATTGTTACTTAGTTCATTCAGTCCTCTCGTCACGCTCCCGGCAACCTTGACTTTAATGTGAGTTTCTGTGCAAGATGCTGGAGTCCTTTCTTTAGCAGTGCCTTGTATGATGTATCTTTGGGCATAGTGCTGCTTTTCCTACAGTGGTGATAGAGGCCCCCACCTGCCTTTTGACTACAAATCTGATCATTCTCAGTCTTTCAGCTAGCTCTCTGTTCTAGGATGTAAAAGGTCTCTTCTATCTCCTTCTGTATACCTTTCTTTCTGTGTTAGGAATATATATATGTATATATGTGTGTGTGTGTCTGTGTGTGTGTGTGTGTGTATGTGTGTGTGTGTGTGTGTGCATGTCTGTGTTTAAGTGTATAAGAGTTAGTCTATGTGTGTAAGAATGAGTGTGTGTACGTATGAGTGAATACATCTATAAGAGATTGTATGTACGAGTGTAAGATTGTGTTTTCATGTGTGTAAAAGTGAATATGTGTGTGTGCATGAATGACTGTGTAAGAGATTGTGTTTGAGCGAATGTATGGGTATAAGATTGTGTGTATGTATATGTGTATAAATGTGTGTGTGTTTATGTGTATAAGTTTGAGTGTGTGTTTAATAGTGACACTGCAAGGAATGTGTTTGTATGTAATATCTGTAAACACACATACACAAAACGTGCTTTTTTTCTCTTTGGGGATGCCTTACTGATGCTGCTCTCTGAATACATTTTCAAGTGGCTTTGCTGCACATTATCAAAGTATGGTGGATTTTGACAGTAAAATACACAACAGAACAGTATGAATGTGATGTGTTTCCTTTCATGAAACACTGTATTTTGTCTGTCATGGTCAGCTTCAATCAAAGCTAATGTTAGGGTCCCTTTCTCCGTCATTTTTTTAAAATATATTTAACAGCCCATCTCTGAGAAATCAAGCATATTTGTATAATTACTGTGTTTAAAAGAAGGATTTCATTAGTTATGTGTCCATCAATGTGATGCTGGTTATATCCATATACCTTTTTTTAATTGTATCTTTTTAAGTCGGTTTGACAGACACTGTAGCGGTGCTGGAGGGCAGACCGTGTGGTATGCAATACTAGTAGTAGTAGGTGGTAGAGATGTTACTCATGCTAGAGGGATATATTAAAGATCAACAGCATTATCAGTAATTAGGCTATCATCAGCATCGCCCAACACTTCCTCTCCAGTACATGAAAGATCTGTTACAAACAACATGTCTGCTGTATGCAATTAGTTGCACAGGACACCAGTACAGCAGCATCAATAGATACTCAAACTTTACACATGTTGTAACGCACTGGTGTTCCAAAATATGTCTCCACCATCTGCATGCAGCTCAATACCTCCCCTCACTTCCAAAGAGGTAAAAATAAATTACAACAACAGAAATTATTAAGAGCTAAAGCAGGCTAGTGTAAGAACAGACCTAATCATCATAGAAACGTATTTATTAAAAATGGTATGACATTATCTGTAAATTCTACAATATCAGTCTCTCAAGTGGACAAATTACTAATACCCTGATGATGTCTTTAAGGTTTAAACACACCTGGATGCAGGAAACCCCCCAAACAGCTCCCACACAGATGTCCAAGTATTCGTGTTGCCCATATATATGTGAGGCCTGTATACATCAAAGCCACCAGTTGATAGTCCCACACCTCTAGCGGGAGTTCCCTCAGATCCACCTACAGTGGAAAAATGATAACTGCATATATGCAAATCCCCCCAAAGTCTCATACATGGGAACAATAAGGACAAGATATACTGTACATGCCCTCACAATACAATAATGTATACAACAGTGTCAATCTATACAAATCGAAGCTCCTCAAACCAATTGGATAAGCTTCTGATATAGAGTCTCCAAATGTGACCGAGTCCCAGATTCCACAACCCCGTCCACCAAACCAAGATATGTAATCTAGACAACGGGCCCATGTGGAAAACAACACAAGCTTCCTATCTTGCATGTCAATCCAATGCCATAACATTATCACATTAAAATATACTCAAGTCATATCCTAAACAACCATTGATAGTCAGCTCCGAACTATATACATGGGATGACTAACAATATAAGCCCTCGGTATTATATGTTGTCTTGTCTGTTGCCTGTCTTAAAATAATATATGATGTGCATTAGCATCTGTCATCATCACTCTCAGACACAGCTGTTATGATCACTTGCCTGTTTGACTGTCGTCTCTCAGCCATATATTTTCTTAACTCCCTATCCTTTCACGCCCATATTCTCTGCAAATGTCCAGGCAACAAATATCTACCACCGATACTCCTTAAATCAAGCAACTCCACCTCACTGTCTTTGCCTGTTTATCTACATTAGCTAGGCAGTAAAAAAATGTCAGCAGCTTTGTCTCCTGAGCACAGACCAATAACTTGCAGTAAACTGACATCTGGCTTTGATGCAGGCAAGTTAGAATGGTCGAACTTCATGAGAAAAGCTCTTCACATCAAGGGAAATTACATATTATGGTAGATTTAAATGCAAAGCAAAATTATCTCTAATGACTTAAAGGTAGGCAGGCAATGTAATAAAGCGGTGGGGAATGCAAGCAGGGTACTGGGTTGTATAGCTAGGGGCATTAGTAGCAGAAAAAGGGAAGTGGCCATGTCACTCTACAGTTAGACCTCACCTAGAGTATTGTGTACAGTACTGGAGACCCCATCTCCAGAAGGATATAGATACTCTAGAGAAAATTCAGAGAAGGGCTACTAAAATGGTGACTGGTTTACAGGAAAATAAATATCAGGATAGACTAAAGGATCTGAACATGTATAGCTTGGAGGAGAGAAGAGAGAGAGGGGATATGATAGAAACATTCAAATACATGAAGGGATTCAACAAAGTGCAGGAGGGAAGTACATTTCAAAGGAATAAAAACGTTAGGACAAGAGGCCATAGTCTAAAACTAGAGGGACACAGGTTTAGATGTAATGTAACAAAGTTTTACTTCACTGAGAGGGTAGTAGACAAGTGGAATAGCCTACCAGAAGTGGTAGAAGTTAATACAGTGACATAATTTAAACATGCATGGAATAGGCATAAGGCTGTCCTTAACGTAAGAAAAGACCAAGGACCGAAAACGGTTTGAGGTTTTTACTGTAGGAAAATGGGCAACTAGATGGACTGAAATGGTTCTTATCTGCCGTCAGATTCTATGTTTCTGTGTTTCTATTTTTCTAAAAAAAAAATCAAAACAAAACAGCAAGGCTGAGCTGAACTTTTCACAAGAATTCATGCTGAAGACTGAAAATTTAATTTTTTGTATGCTTTGCTTTAGTGGCCAAAATTTTGCCTAATTGCAAGAAGTACCGATGGCAATTTGAATGGAATTAAATATCGCAGCTCCATTTAGTCATCTATCTGAAAATAGGCCAATATTGTCTACACGGCTCAATGGATCATGTGAGCCATAAACATCAGTTTCATTTTGTATCATGTAAAATGAAGAAAGATATTGAAAACTGAGCATTATTGAGGCTTCAGCACAGAATTCTATATCGGAATGATATTCACCCACAACAACCTGACCTTTTTATCACTAGTTCTGACCTTCAAATGAGACTTGTGACCCCAGTAGAGCAGGTTATGCAATAGATCTATTTAATGAAGTTATCACAGAGTTTTCATATCAACATGTACAGCCCCTGGACTCTAAAGAGCCTTGACAATAATTTGTCAAAAGCAAACTCTGTAATTTTGCTAAATTACAGTTTTCTTTTCTGCTTCCATTAGAGAAGTGTTTACTGCATATTCCTCTCTTTCTGTTAAATGCTTGACCCCGAAGACAGAAATGATGTGTACAAACAGCAGTACCTTCGAAGTGACCAAAACTGGCTTTCAGCAGTAGAAGAAACAGTAATTTAGATATTTATACATTTTGCCAACAGTAAAGAAGTAGAAGAGAAACACATCATTTTGAGTGCTATATTTAGTGAAATATACAAGTGTGAGTCTATTTTTGTGTGTGTGCATGTGCAACATGTATGTATGATACCTCTGTTACAGAAATTCTGATACTAGACCTCTAGAGGAGTCGATGAAGTGGTCTTCTTTTACATGGACTTGTTTTTCATAGTTAACAGTGGAGGGCTGGCCTGGGGGGCAGAGAGGCAATTGCCCCCTGGGCCTGTCATAGGTCTGGGCTGGTGGGCCACTGCCTCACTCAATCTCCTTCTTGCTGCTGTAAATGGAGCTACACTAGTGAGACCATAGAGCTTACAATTGAAATGAAGCTACATTAGCGATACCACAGAGCTAACAACTGAAATGGAACTGCACAAGTGATATCATAAAGCGTACAACTTAAACGGAGCTGCACTAGTGATACCATTGAGCTAGTGTTACCTCTAGTAGCATAACCAATTGCCATTGAAAGCTCTAAGGTATCACTAGTGTAGCTTTAAATTGTAAGCTCTGTGGTATCACTAGTCTAGCTTCCATTCAGTTGTAAGCTCTATGTTATCTCTAGTGTAACTCCTTTTGAACTGTATATATATAAACTGATAAAAAAGGTATTATTGCATACTGTAGTACTTATTCCTTTGACATCTACACCACTGGACTAGCAAGGTAATCCTAAATGAAATATCTCTATATATCTATATCCATATATCTGTAGATAGATAGATAGATAGATAGATAGATAGATAGACTGATATATAGATAGATAGATAGATAGATAGATAGATAGATAGATAGATAGATAGATAGATAGATAGACTGATAGATCACACACAAGGATAGATGTCGTATCCTGGTGGGAGTAGTGTTTCCATATGTCATTGAAGCTGATAACTATGCCATTGGGAGCACAGTCTTCAATGACTAGGAAAATGCCTTTGACTCAGTGATAAAAGCAAGCAATAACCAATCTCTGATCAACTAAGGAATAGACAGACCTTACATCTGTATCCTCCAATCAATATATAAAAATGCAACTGCATCAGTACAGGTCAAAAACAATAATGTTCAGATCAACATAGAAAAACTAAACCAAATCCAAACAAAATTGGAACAAAAAGGACTTAAAGGGATAGTAATACTTTATTATTACTTTTCCCTATATTGTAGATATTTGCAAAAGAATTGAATTGTCCCCAGGTTCATCTCTCAAACCTTTATGGTTTGAGAGATAACCTCAGGCAAAGTTCCCCCTCCCTCCCCTTCCCTGAAGTCAGTGTTGTAGCTGACTGCAGGGGAAGCCTGTCGTACCACAGGCTTGCGGTTCTGCAATATAATTACTGTGTGTAACAGAAGTACTTACCTAGGTAGGAGTCCATCATACAGCAGTCCAGTATATCTTTATGATTACTGAGGATAAGAGAAGTACTTACGTAGGTAGGAGTCCATTATACAGCAGTCAGGTGTATCTATATAATTACTGTGTGTAACAGAAGGACTTACCTAGGTAGGAGTCCATCATACAGAAGTCAGGTGTATCTATATAATTACTGTGTGTAACAGAAGCGCTTACCTAGGTAGGAGTCCATCATACAGCAGTCAGGTGTATCTATATAATTACTGTGTGTAACAGAAGCACTTAACTAGGTAGGAGTCCATCATACAGCAGTCAGGTGTATCTATATAATTACTGTGTGTAACAGAAGTACTTACCTAGGTAGGAGTCCATCATACAGCAGTCAGGTGTATCTATATAATTACTGTGTGTAACAGAAGCACTTACCTAGGTAGGAGTCCATCATACAGGAGACATATGTATCTATATAATTACTGCGTGTAACAGAAGCAGTTACCTAGGTAGGAGTCCATCATACAGCAGTCAGGTGTATCTATATAATTACTGTGTGTAACAGAAGTACTTACCTAGGTAGGAGTCCATTATACAGCAGTCAGGTATATCTATATCATTACTGTGTGTAACAGAAGCACTTAACTAGGTAGGAGTCCATCATACAGCAGTCAGGTGTATCTATATAATTACTGTGTGTAACAGAAGCACTTACCTAGGTAGGAGTCCATCATACAGCAGTCAGGTGTATCTATATAATTACTGTGTGTAACAGAAGCACTTACCTAGGTAGGAGTCCTTCATACAGCAGTCAGGTGTATCTATATAATTACTGTGTGTAACAGAAGGACTTACCTAGGTAGGAGTCCATCACACAGCAGTCAGGCGTATCTATATCATTACTGTGTGTAACAGAAGTACTTACCTAGGTAGGAGTCCATCATACAGGAGACATATGTATCTATATAATTACTGCGTGTAACAGAAGCAGTTACCTAGGTAGGAGTCCATCATACAGCAGTCAGGTGTATCTATATAATTACTGTGTGTAACAGAAGTACTTACCTAGGTAGGAGTCCATCATACAGCAGTCAGGTATATCTATATCATTACTGTGTGTAACAGAAGCACTTAACTAGGTAGGAGTCCATCATACAGCAGTCAGGTGTATCTATATAATTACTGTGTGTAACAGAAGCACTTACCTAGGTAGGAGTCCATCATACAGCAGTCAGGTGTATCTATATAATTACTGTGTGTAACAGAAGCACTTACCTAGGTAGGAGTCCTTCATACAGCAGTCAGGTGTATCTATATAATTACTGTGTGTAACAGAAGGACTTACCTAGGTAGGAGTCCATCACACAGCAGTCAGGCGTATCTATATCATTACTGTGTGTAACAGAAGTACTTACCTAGGTAGGAGTCCATCATACAGGAGACATATGTATCTATATAATTACTGCGTGTAACAGAAGCAGTTACATAGGTAGGAGTCCATCATACAGCAGTCAAGTATAGCTACACAATTAATGTCCCAATGGTGGCTCTAAAATAGGAGAAAATGTCAGAGATCCACAAACTGCTGACAGCAAAAGGACTATTACTCCCACTAGTCCAAATAGAGGTTCTCTATAGTGTGCCAATTAATCTTCTCAATTTATCAGTACCAGCTTAGTTGTAGTAGATTGATATCTATATAATTAGTTTGTATAATAGAAGCACTTACGTTGGTAGGCGGGTATCCTTCAAACTGCTGTCAGTGATATCTATATATTTTTGTTTTTGGATTTAATATATCTTGCAGTCTACTGCTGTTTCAATTTATAACCTGATAAAGACAAGGGACCCTTATAATCCATTGAAACCTATCGTAGTCTGCTGATGTGATCTAGAAGCAGACATCAACAAAGATATAAAAAGGTAACTGCGGATATTAAAAAAAAAAACCCATAGAAACAAAATGCAATATATAAGTAGGTAGATATATGTGCGATTACGTAGGTAGGTCTGGTTAAAAGCCACTTATTCTCAGAACAAAGTTCTCTGTTAGATTAAACATTTCATTATAACCCACTGAGTGCCAGAGAGGTATCCAGGGAGGTGGTTATGGCAGATACAATGGATACATTTAAGAGAAGATTAGATACATTTCTTTCAAAAGGGAACATACAGAGTTATACTGTATCAGTAGGCAGATAAGGAAGGTCTGATAAAGACTAATTTAATTGGTAGCAGGAAAGCTATAAAATTCTGAGTTACTGAGGTATGAGGCGGAGGTTGAACTTGATGGACTTGTGTCTTTTTTCAACCTAATTTACTATGTTACTATGTTACTATGTTACCTCATTGTGTTATAGCCACCTGGAAATACTAAGAACCTCTCTAGCATCTAAGGGTTTAAACAATTGAGTGCAGTGGTTCAGTGAATAAAAACATATACTATAATTTTGTGCTTTATTTGCTATTAGCAAACAGAACCATAGACCTATTAGAGTATTTTTATACTCCCTTTTATGCCCATTTCTTCGACAAAGCATCACTGAGCCATGAAACGCGTTAGAGCAGGTTTTAAATCTTATCATATTGACATTGATGTCTTTTATCTAATAAATATTTTATTACACTTTGAAGTAAAGTAGTCTCAGATCTGTTTGTTGCAGAGATGGTGAGACAGGTGTGACAGGGCAACATCTCTGCAGGTGTGGTATGCCTGAGCATTCCGACCAACAATACATGTGAGTGCATTTTCAGCTTCCTTTTGGTATTACAGTGGCAATACTACTCTATTGGATGCTCTCTTCTTGTTTCTTTTCTTTGCATATTACTGTCCTGGGAGAGCGTGTTGGTGGAGAGGAGCTGCCCATGTAACATCTTTAAGTAATTACATAAGTTATATGGCCAGGAATTGCATCAGCAAGAGTCTGGCATCTAAACTTGTGGGTACCCACCTGGAGGTGCTGTGCCGGTGGAGTTTTATGTATATTGGGTCGCCCCCCTTTTCTCCTTTTGTTCCTACAGCCATTTAACCTCTCTAGCATCTAAGGCAGTGTTTTCCAATCCATGCCCTCAGGGGCCACTAACAAGCCAGGTGAGTTAATTAGAGGCTAAGTGAGTTGGATTAATTTGCATGTGATCTTCAAAAGGAAGGCCTCAAACACTGGCCTGTTAGTGGGAGCTGTGGGCATGAGTTGGGAGCCACTGATCTAAGGGGTTAAAACTATTGAATGCTGTGGTTCAGTGAATGAAGACATATACTATAATCTTGTGCGCTGTTTGTTATTAGTAGACCAGTTGGAATATTTTTATACTAGATACAGTATATGAAAACAGAGTTATATTCCAATGAAAATCTTAGGGTAAGCATTAAACACCTAGAAAAGGTGACTCACCCAAACACAATGATTCACACTTAATTTTTAAATAAACATTTTCTGGAAACTTTGGCCCCACAGTAACCTATTTTTAATAGCAATCCCCATAAAATATGCACATACATGGATTCTATAATATTGTTTGCATATACGTGGATAACCATTGTTTGACAGAAGATAGCTTCAGAACTGGAATCTAAAGAATTAAAAGAAGACGAATAGGAAATTACAGTTTTGTCCTACATGAAAGAATGTGTTGTGTCATCAAGACCCTGTTGTAAAGTGGAAGTCAAAAAAATGCTCAACTAGCAATGAGCCTGCAATACAAATTTGCAGGCTCTCTAAGAATGGTGTCCTACCCAGGGTGCAGTCTATTTTAGCTCACTAGTGCCTTTCACAGAGAGGAAATACCCTAAATAATATCATACTGGACCTACCAAAACAACAGTCCAGCCATAAAATGCCAGGCAATTCCTCTCTGAACAAAAGAAGCAGCCAAACCCAGACATACATTTCGGCCTTGTTGGGCCTCATCAGTGAGGTGAAGCTATTCTCTCTAAGCACTGTGAGCAAGGGGTCCACTACTGGATATCCCTATTACCCTCGGGGTGACTAAACTCAAGGAAAATTTGCATATGCAATGTGGAAATGTTAACAATGAGGCAAGTGAACATTGAATGGAGATTGAATGGCCGACCCAACTCAATGAAAAACTGTGCTTGCCATACAACATGGTCTGGATTCCCCTGAAACACTATTTCCCTGATGATCCTCGCTACACAATAGAAACACGTACTATAATCATCACTGGAATCAATGTGTGTGCTTCACAATACATTGCGCACCCTTCTGGTACTCAAGGATTAAAGCACAACTATCATCATCATAACATTGCCCCACAATCTATTACTAATAAAGAGAAGGTACACTTCTATTATGCTGAATAAGTCTGCGTTATTGAAGTAAACCAACTTCTTCTGCAGCCACCGGCAGACAACAAAGCAGAAGGAAAGGTACCTCTGAGTCTGCGCTGTCCCATTCACTGTCCTCACTGGTGGTGGCATTTGTTGATTACCCTAAGATAATGGAAGTTGCTGAAAGCGGAACTTTCAGATAGTAGCCAATCGCCATGCGTTCATTAAATGCATGGTGACTAGCTTGAAAATATATGTCTTACCAAAAAAAAATACTTGTGTCTGAAGGAATCCGTCCCATTTCAGGACTGATGGGCAGGTTAGTGCGGTCTGTGAGCCTGTGCCGTCAGTCCCTTCCGGTGACCATATGGTTCAAGGCAGTCTACTCTATAGAGACCGGGACTGACGGCGCATGCGCACAGACAATACATCTGCGCTCTAGCCTCATTTCCGGTCTCCAAAGGGATGTATTCCTTTAGACATTCCTTTAGTATTTTTTTTTGGTAAGACATACATTTTCAAACTATTCGCCATGCATTTAATGAACGCTTGGCGACTTGCTATTATCTGAAAGTTCTGCTTGAAGTGCCCTGGATTCCTGCAGAGGAAGTTGGTTTTCTTCAATAACGTGGACTTATTCAGCATAATAGAAGTATGCCTTTGCCTATCGCTATATTAGTAATGGATTGGGGGGCAATATTATGATAGTTCCGGCTTAAAACAACTGGATTTTGGGGAATATTTATTTGTTCTCTACGGCAGAGTTGGTGTTACCCAGAATCGCTCCACTTTAGACATTATGCAGATGGCCTGGTGAACAATTCACGTCATGCTGGGTAAGTGAAAGGCTGATTTTACACCTGAACATACAGCACTAAATATAATGACGTTTCTACATGATAGTGAAGCTGGAGAGCAAGAACAAGCTGAAATCTCTGATAGCTTTCCACTACTGGCATCGTCATACCTCATTGATTTCATATTATTTTTTATTTCTGTATTGTTCCAATCTCTCTCAGTTTGCTGGCTTTTGTGTTATGAGAAGAACACTACAACAGGCAGGAGTAAAGAAACAAGGAGATGAAATCGCAGTGGGGAAGAAAACTCAAATTGGAGCCTAGGCTGTATATATTTTATACTATGTCTTCAAACACTAGTAAACTTCTGAACGTAAAATCATTATGACATCTGTTATGAATATTAGGAATATCATATGACATCTATTATAAATAATATAAATTTAATATGATGTTTTAATGATGTGTTGTTGTTTTTCCTTTTCTAGCAAATATTGTCTTCTTATCTCTAGTAGAGTGTACACTGTCCTAGTAAATGTGCAATGCTTCATATATAGACAGATGTTGTCTACTGTAACGGTAGTTTAATGGTGCAATTTGGTCAGTGTTTCTGCCCTGACATCACAGTTCAGAGTATACTAGCAGAACTGGCCCCGCATTTCTCAGGGTGAGTAACACACACATACACACACACACACACACACATGTTTTCAGAGTCATACCATCAGGGGAGGGCTGGCAACTTGTGGCCTGGGGGGCAAATACAATCTACAGCCCATTCCCATTTAGTTAATTTGAATATTTGCATTAATGCTGTTAAGTAAGGCAAACAAGACCCCATAGCTTACAGTTGAAATATGGCTAGTCTAGTGATACCATTGAGCTTTCACTTTAAGTACAGCAACATGATTGATACCATAGAGCTTACAAGGGAAATGGGTTATGCTGCTAGTGTAGCTCTATTTGGATTGTAGCTCTGTGGTATCATTTGTGTAGCTACATTCTAATTCTAAGCTCTGTGGTATCAATAGGGTAGCTCCATTTACAGCAGTATGTGGGAGAATTATTGAGGTGAGGTAGTGGCCCACTGGCCCTGACATGTAACCAGCCCAGGGGGCAATTGCCCCTCTGCCCCCCAGGCCAGCCCTCCCCTGCATACCATAGTGTTAGACTCAGATGCAGCTGCATGAGGACCCCTGAATTCCATGACATGCCAGGACCGTCTGTAGTCAATAAGTGCAGAACCGCCATGATGGTCCTGCGCCATCATGTATCCTTAAGGGGTTAATATGTTTCTCTCTTTCAATCTCTCAGCCTGCTTCTCTCTCTGTCAGTGTCCATCTCTTACTCTCTATGTCTGTGTTCATGTCTTCCTCTTTCTGTGTGCCCATTTCTCTCTCTCTCTCTTTGTCCCTCTATTTCTGTCTATTTCTGTGTGTATCTCATTGTGTCTCTATTTCACTTTCTGTTGGTATCAATCTGTCTTACTAACATAGTAACATAGTTGATGAGGTCAAAAAGAGACATGCGTCCAACAAGTCCAGCCCACTAAGATCTTCAAAATGAGAAAGATCTTAATGCATACTCTGCATAGAATAACATAGGAGTTGGAGAAGTGATAAACAGGAGACGTCATCTCTGCTTTTTCACCTCTTTATCACACCTTAATGCATAATGTGTTGGCTACATCTCTGGCACTCAAAGGGTTAAAACTGTAGTAGGTGTAAATTATAGTAGTCATAAAAGTTTACCATTTGCAGCGGGCGATGTCTGAGGTCTAGCAGTCCTGCTAGCAAGTAACATGTCCACCTCCTTCAGCATGATATCAGGACTGACTGAAAATGTTAGTTGATAAAGTTTCGAGGCCAAAATTCCTAATGGTTATCATTAATATCTGTTCATAGAAAGGTCAGTGGGAAGTTATTAATTAGATGTTTTTGTGTTCTTTAACTCACTGATATTTTTATTGGTATGTTAAGTCTTTTGAGTGAGATAGATAAACCTCTCTAGATGTTCAAGTTTCAATTTAATCAATGAGAATTTTCATTTCTTTAGGGTAGAGTTGGTTTCCTCAGAATGGATCCAGTTCTTCTTGATACGGGCTGAGTGCTAGCAGCTTCCAGGTAAGCGGAATTTGGATTGACAACCTTGCTGACTATAGGATGGGTTTCACACTTCAGTGTAAGTTGACTATTAGCTGCAGGGTTTCAACAAAGCATGAGAAAACCAAGATACCCAGGAGGTCTTTGTTAAGTTTCAATCAAAGCAAATATCAGACAGAGCTGTAGTCATAAATACTGTTGAAACAAACTGGAAAGCGGAATATGAATTTTAATTTCTGCAAGCAAACTGCGGTGAGAAAAGTACACAGAGATATTTCCCTCAGGTACTGTTCATTCTTGACTTCGCATTTTAACGAACATTTAAATGTTTACTCCTTTCTGATGTGAAGAATAACACTGTATTTCACCAAAAAAGCTAAAATCATCATTTGATGCTATCTTCATCCCTTTAAAGTGGTTAATGGGTAACGCACAGGAAAAATATATATATACATGTTAATCACTGCTATTCTCACATTTTGGAATCAAAACATTATAAACCTACAATACTCAGTGTAGACATCCTCTGGCCAATCTCCTCTGCAAAACAGGTGCAGTGTTAACCAGACAGGCATCTAAAGATTTCTATTGGCTGTTATGATGGGTCAATTACCTACAAAGTAACTAGAAAATGAGGATGCCACGGGAAGCCTTAGCTCTTGCAGGAGGTAATATTAGAAGTCTAGGGAGTAGCAGTGATTAAAGGAGCAGTAAACTTTTCTTTATGAAAACACATATTTTACAGAGCATTTCCTGCTGAATAAAACAAGGTCACTCCCACGGTTGTCAGATGTTTTATTCAAAAATTATAACAGTTTAAATAATCAGGAAGTGAATTTACTGTGTTTACTTCCTGATAGTTCTGACAGGAAGTGAATTTACTGTGTTTACTTCCTGATAGTTCTAACTGACAGGAAGTGACTCAGCAGTTTCTATCACATTCTGTGGAGAACTGTATGTCTCTGGCTTTTCTGACTTTACTCTCCATTAGAATCTAACAGGAAATCTAATTAGAATTTGACCACTAAAGAGCACTGCTAATGTAAAAAAAACCCATGGGTTTAAACTGTAATAACTCTGGAAATATAAATCTCTCAGCAGTGGGAGTACCCTTATTTTACTCAATAGGAAAATCCCTACAATATATATTTTTTTCTTTAAAAAAGTTTACTGCTCCTTTAAGTAGAAATACAGAGCTTTAACATATATCTTTTAGATTATTTCAAGTTAGTTTTTCATTAATACAAGATGTCTATGGAAGGTTCTAGCTTATTCCAATTTCTTCCCCATGGTGAATATTTTGCCCATCCTTAGTCACATGAGAAAATATCACTCAAAACTGAAGAGTAGCCACAAAATAGCTCAATGTGTAACACCACCCTTTCATTATGTGTGTAGCTGCAATTATAAAATACAAAGAACCAGAGAGGCTTCAAGCTTCTAGGCTAATGAATAGACTATTACCATTCAGGAGGAACATGGACATCAGAGGATTTCTTTTCACATTAACCATGCGCCTGTTCAGCAACTACCGGATTGTATATGGCCATCACTTACTTATCAATAAGTGATGGGCAAATAGATCCACCAATCAGAGTGGCCAGCTTTAAGCTGGTGGATCTCATTACAATGTGTGGGGTGAACACACGCATACACATTTTCGTGTATGCGTAGGTTTATCGACTAACTGGCCCATCAATGATTGCAGTGAAGTGCTGGTGAAGAGCAGCATATTTGATATGCTGCTTTTTCCACAGTTTGATGAATCCTGGCCTAATTTGCAATCGTACTCATGTGCTGGCAATGATTCAGTGTAAATGCCCCATAAAGGGTACTGGTACCAGGTTACTTGAAGTAACTGATGAATCGAAGGCAAACAAAGATAAGTACAGAATTAACTGGGTATGGAAGACAACAATAAATATTTTTAAAATTAGATACATTTATTCTCTATGTAGACTGCAGAAGTCTGATTAGAGACAATCCCACACCCTAAATAATATAAAACGCTAGCCTACAAAGCTCCCTGTGTGAGAAACCGCACATGCGCAGTAGAGACTGCTGGAACAGCAGTCTCTACTGCGCATGTGCGGTTTCGCACACAGGGAGCTTAGCGGTGAGCCATCTGGAGCTCCCAGCGCCAGATCAGCATGTTCAGCAAGTCATGCACGGTAGAGACTCGCCGAACGTGAGTCTCTGCTCCCGGTTCCGGGCAGCAGCCTGGGCCGCTGCATGCCTGCACTGTCAGTCCCTTTTGGTACCGGATGGCTCCTAGAGCAGGCTGGGACTGACAGCGCAGGATTGCAGACGTCACTATGGAAAGATGTCTACGCTATTTCTTGGCTGTCATTCTAGGACCAGTATAGAATTCTCAATAAAGCGGTAATAATTCTGGCGACTAGCACTGTTGAGCAGCTAGTTGCCATGTGGGTAATTATTTGGGGCAAAGTTTACAAGCGGTGGTAACGGCGTTTTAATTTCATAAATTGCTCCCTAAATGTCTCAGTTTGTTAAAAAAAAATAAAATAAATAGAATTCAGTGCCGTTGATTCTTGGTGTACTTTTTCGGACTGAGGAAAATGAGTAAATATTGCCTCACTTCATTCATGTGGCATAGCAGCAGGTAAAACAATTCCACATAATCTTATGACATCATTATTTCACTTAAAATAAAACTTTGTTAGACATGATGCAACTTCTTACAAAAAATGTCTCTAACCAATAAAACATATGTTACTACAGGGTTGCTGTCATACACATAAACTAGTTTAAATGCCACCCTGATGTCACTTGATATATTCTTCTGCTGATGTTTTAATTAAGAAAAAGTCATGAATTTATGTAGCCACTGGCTTGCGATGGTACAGTTGTTAATTTTAAATTTTTAAGTCTTCTATAATTTTATTTTTCTTTTCTTTTGCTTTATTATGTTGCAACTGATTGCACTCTACAACTTCCCAAATGCTGCAAGAGTAGAACATTTACTAAGAATGAAAGTCTACAGCCATATGATCTTAGGGAACATCTTATAAGACTGTCACTTTGTGGCGAAAAAGTAATTGAGGCTAATGTATAAAGTTACACCATCAAGTCAACTGCACTAAATGGGGTAGTGGCTGAACTGCCATAGATGCAGCAGGCAAAGTACTGTGGAACAGACAGCTTTAGGGGCCCACAGAATGCACCAGTGCCCTCATCCACTACATCCTTCACTGAAAGAGGACAAATAAAAGTCCCCATTCAGCCATCTACATCATTCACTTCATTCAATAGGAATTCTGGGAATATGTATTTGTCCACCCTGCATTTAGTATGCTTCAGAAGTGCTCCATGGGGAAAATGTACTGAAATGTGACAAAAAGGAAATAACTTCTCCAGTGAGGTAGACTTTCCAGTTCTTATGTTATTCTATGGGAGAACTTTAGTTTTAGACTACAGAGGAAATGGACTAAAGTAAGATAAAGAGGACATAACTTCTGCAATGTGATAAACTCTCCAGTTCCTATGTTATTCTAAGGAAGATATTTAGTTATAGACTACAGGGGAGAGATGTACTAAGGTGTGATAAGGAGGGGGTAACTTCTCCAGTGAGATAAACTCTCCAGTTCCTATATTATTCTATGGGAGAAATTTACTTATAGACTACAGGAGGAGATGTACTAAGGTGTGATAAAGAGGAGATAACATCTCCAGTGAGATAAACTCTCCAGTTCCTATGTTATTCTATGGGAGAGCTTTAGTTATAGACTACAGGGGGAGATGTACTAAGGTGTGATAAAGAGGAGATAACATCTCCAGTGAGATAAACTCTCCAGTTCCTATGTTATTCTATGGGAGATCTTTAGTTATAGACTACAGGGGAGATGTACTAAGGTGTGATAAAGAGGAGATAGCTTCTCCAGTGAGATAAACTCTCCAATTGCATGATTATTATTTGGGGGATATCCATAAGGTCTCACAAGTTGCAAAGACATTATTAGTTCATAGGTTTTATAAAATAATGTAGGACGAGGAGAATTCATGTAATTGGAGATGTTATCTCCTCTCTGTCACCTCTCCTTCACACCATAATGATTAAACACCCATTTCTTAGTATAGTAGCTTCAAAGTCTTAAGGCCATACGAAAACATTGTATGGCTTCTTATTAACATATTGCATGTACTGACTACTCAATTATCACACAGTACGATCAATCCTTCACTGCAGTTGTTTTACCCTAGAATTGTCTAGTTATTGTCTGTCCATCAGCCTCAATAACCATAGTTACTTTATCTCAGAGAATGTCACAGGTCAATACAGCTAGGCATTATGAATATGAGTTTGCCACTTTTTATATTTGACAGATTTATAGAATCTGTTCTAAGTGTTCCGTTAAATATTACAGTAGCCAATTAGAGATGGAGTAGATTTATGAAGAAGTGAAGAACTGATTTATAAATATGGCGTTGCAGATGTTCTCTCTCCTAACGTAGCACCAAAAACCGTAATTACTGCTTTAAAAATGTTAATTTTCAGTCTTTTTATGAATTAGCCACACCGATGATTCCACATTTAGAAAAACTGGCCTTCCCAGCGTAAACCTCTAACACGCAAAGGGTCATTCATACAAAAAAACTCACAGAAACAAAGGTTACAATATATTTTTCAATAATGTCATCAATATACATCTCTCTCATAGGCCTTTATTCCCAAAAAAAAGCAATTCTACAGCATATTAACTGAAGCATGGGGAAAATAATAATCCCTAAAGCTAGCATTGATGCAATTGGGGTATTTTAAGCTCTTGAAAGCAAGAGAGGCCTCCATGTCATTGCTTTTCAATGTGTTGGAGAATTTTCTAGGATTCAAGCGTTTAAGTATGCCATTTACATCAACCGGACATTTTCTTTGTCCCCTTTAATGCAGTCAATTTGGTCAAGAGTGGTGCCTCATTTCTTTTGTGAATGAGGCCCATTATGTGTAGTTACATATCAAGCCCTGGATTGTTATCTAACATTGGAACTCTGCATTGTTTTGAAAGGACAATGTGATTGAAAGGGAAAGTAATGTTTGTTATAATGTAGCTCGGTGAGTCTTCTTTATAGTAAATGTAAAACATTGTGCCATGTTTATCTACTTACTTTTGTGCAGTTCAAAAGTTATTAATTGGAGAAAGATCCCCCGCCCCCCATCTGCCCGCGTCACTCTGAAACTGCAGTGTGGTCCGGACGGATGCAGTGAGGGACAAACTTCGGTAAGCAAAGAGAAATCCTGCCCTCCTTCATCAAAAGTGGCAGGGTTTTCCTTATACTTACTCACCGAAGTAAGTCCCTTGCTGCCTCTGTCCGGTCCCGGGACCAGATTTCAGATTCAGTGGGAGGTGGCCACACCCTCTGCCCTCTCCAACCTTTTTCACTTTCTGCTCCCTACCTATGGAACTTCATACCCCTCCCACTACTTTTTGTACAATCCTCCTCTGTCTTTAAATCTATCCTGAAATCCTATCTTCTGGAGCACTAAGACCATGCACTGTCTTTGGGCAAACTCAGCATTTGTAATCTCAGCACTTGTAACCTCAGCACTTGTAACCTCACACTTGTAATCTCAGCACTTGTAACCTCAGCACTTGTAATCTCAGAACTTGTAACCTCTCACTTGTAATCTCAGCATTTGTAACCTCAGCACTTGTAACCTTAGCGCTTGTAATCTCAGCATTTGTAATCTCAGCATTTGTAACCTCAGCACTTATAACCTCAGCACTTGTAACCTCAGCACTTGTAATCTCAGCATTTGTAATCTCGCACTTGTAACCTTAGCACTTGTAATCTCAGCACTTGTAATCTCAGCATTTGTAACCTCAGCACTTGTAATCTCAGCACTTGACACCCTCATACCCTGTTTTCTGTCTATTACCCATTTAGACTGTAAACTCCTTGGGGCAGGCATCTCTCTCCTATTGTTTCTATGAATGTGACACTTATTTTAACTCCTTTGATTTATTGTAACATATGTCTGTAAGGCAATGCCATATAAATAAAGATATGCATACATACAAGGGGCTGGCAGGTAATCTTTCTCCACTTAATATCTTTTGAACTACACAAAAATAAGTAGATAAACATAGCGCAATGTGTTACATCCTATATAATAAAACACTAGGATGTTTGTCAGAAGCCATCATGCGCAGTAGAGACTGCCCAAACGCACAGAATGCTGGGAGCATTCTGTGCTTTCAGGCAGTCTCTACAGTGCATGACTGCGTCGGCAGCAGGACTGGCCTCTTAACCCTTTGAGTGCCAGAGGGGTACACAACGCATTGCTTTGCACTCAAAGGGTTAACATTACCCAGACCTTGGCCCGTGTTAACGGGCTTTTACACTAGTTTACTATAAAGAAGACTCAGCGATCTACTTTATAACAAACATTACTATCCCCTGAACACACTTTGAGATTCAGTACTGCTTGACCTGAGGAAGAGAGTTTATCTGTCGAAAGTTTATCTTAACCCTTGTACACCCCTCTGGCACTCAAAGGGTTAAAATATAAACTGTTAGTCCAAATAAGAGAGGTATCGTCCAATACCAAAGTACTCATATCTTTGTATTACAAAAAGTGAATTAATACGGGCGCTACACATTAATTCGTATCAAGTTCACAAACTTTTTCTTTTACAGTATGTGTCAAAATCTGTATTCCCTGGATCGCTGCGGGAGCACCAAAGAGTAACAATCTGTGCCGAATCTTACAACCTTGACTGACAGCTTTCTACATTTGGCAAACAGATGAAGATATTTCTTTCGTTCTGAGTGACAAAACATGAAGTTTGGGATTTTGATTGATAACGTGAATTTAAAAAGAAATATTTTGATTTCCAACAATCTTTTGCTAATAACAATACCACATATTTTTAAGGCTTTGTAAAAGTGAATAGGAAACGAGTACATTTAGTGAATGATTTAATAAGAAAGAATGTAGGAATTCTGTGCAAATAAACTGTAGCATCGGGTTGAAATAAAACATCCCATTGATTTAAATCTCTGCGTACCAGAGAGGTATCAAAAACATTGCAACACAATCAGCGGTTAAGTGGAGCTTTTTTTTTCCCCAAAACTTGATTGAGAATTTTCAGTTAAAGGGATAGTAATTTTTCATAATAAAAGCAGCTCTAATTAATTATCATAGTATTTGGACTTTGGAGAGTGTTATTTCAATACTGTCAGAGTTGTAGTTCAAGAGTAATTCAATGACAAAGTATCCCCCTCCCGCCCCTTTTACTGATATAACACTGCTCAGCCAGATCAGAAGGGAGGTGCCCAGGTAAACTGCAGAGAGGGACAATCTTCAATTAAGATAAGGGAAAAACCTGAAAAAAGTGTCAAGGGGGGCAGGGCTTTCATTGTACTCATAGGAAGAAGATTGCCCCCATCTTTTATCTGTCTGGTCTATGGACTGCATTCCACATCTGAGAAGAGATGGCTTACACTAGGTAAAAGGGGCGGAAGGGGGAAACTTTGCTTGTGAATATCTTTCAAACCATAAAGGTTTGAGAGATAAGACTTATATCGTTCTTCATGTTTTTTTAATGCCTACAAAATAAAATAAAGATAAAACAAAGTATTACTATCCCTTTAACAATAATCTAGTACAGTCACGTACTATTCCAAACAGTCCTATCATTGGCAGGGAGAATCAGGTGTCAGGTCCGGAGATACATACTCTCCAGAAAGAAGCCAATATGGTGGGCAATCTAAAGTCAAAACCAATGCCATATACCCACCCTCACCTCAGGCACCCCTCGCAGCAGCACCCCCAGCCATAAAATTTGACAAGTAGCCATCCCACAAGATTTTAGCAAGTTCAGGGTAAAACAGGGTAGAAGGGACCCACGATGAGGAATACCTCAGACAGGACCCCAGCCGAGGTCCACACCACCGGGGCCTGCCATGTGGTCCACCCACCCCCAGAGGTGGGGAGGCCAGTGGGCCGCCCGGCACTTCCCAGAGAACAAGATGACAAGAAACAGCGTTGTTGATGAACTTCACAGTATCCCCCCCCCCTCTTCCAATGAGCATGCTATTAAGAGAGGAAACTGGACTCACCAAGAAGGAATGGCAAGTAACAATACAACAAACCCCAGGTCCCAACTCCACTCCCTCCTAATGATGCCGAGGAGGCGACAAGATTAAGTGGAGCTTTTAACCCCCTGAATGCTAGAGATGTTTCCTGAGCACTGTTTTATAATACTTTGAGACCTCTCTAGAGGTTAAAAATGAATTTAAGTCATTGTAAATTTTGGGGGAATTGTCATTTGCTTTCCATAGTAGACAAGGTTTATCCAAGGATTTCTCAAGTTTCTTAGGACATCCGCCTGACAAGGGGGGCTGCATTAAAGAGGTAGTAATGTTTCACAATTAAAAGCAGCTCCAATTAATCTTCATAGTATTTGGGCAGCGGGGAGTGTTATTTCAATACTGTTAGCAGTGGAGTAACAATAGGGGTCGCAGGGGTTGCCCCTGCGATCAGGCCCGGCCTCCCCCTGTGACCCCATCTCCACACGCCCGCAGCAACTCTGCTGATCTCCTGGAGCTCTAGTAATGCAGAGTGCAGGGAGATGACATCATCTCCCAGCGCTCTGCATTACTCAGAACCTCGCGGGAGCAGGTAGGAGATGGACACGGGGCAATGCGAAGAATGTGGTCAGGGGGGCTGGCCGGGCACATGGCAATTTTTGCACCAGGGCCTGGTGGCTTTTAGTTATGCCATTGACTGTCAGAGTTGTAGTTCAAGAGTAATTGAATGATAAAGTGCCCCCCCATTTTACCTAGTATAAGCCGCCTCCCCTCAGATGTGGAATCTGGTCTCTTGACCGGACAGATCACAGCAAGGGACAATCTTCTTACTGTGATCATAAGGAAAACTCTGCCCCCCTTGACAGGTTTTTCCTTATGATCACTGAAGATTGTCCCTCTCTGTGATCCATCCAGACAGTCTTGCTGCTCCGAGGTGAGCAGTGTTACATCAGTAAAAGTGGCAGGAGGGGGATATTTTATCATTCAATTACTCTTGAACTACAACTCTGACAATACTAACATACATAGCCCTCTATATTCTGCTCCTTTGAAAAAGTATCCAGGCCCTTTTCAAAGGCATCTAATGTATTCGATATCACCACCTCCTCAGGCAGTGAATTCCATATCTTTATTGTCCTTACCATAAAGAATCCCTTCCGCTGTTGTAGACGATATCTCCTTTCCTCAAGTCTTAGTGTGAGACCCCTTGTCCTTGTACTGTTCTGCTAATGAACAGGTCTTTGGAGAGCCTTTTGTATGGGCCCTGAACATATTTATATAATAATATGATGACACTTACCCCCCCCCCGCCCCTTTTCCCAATGTCGCGTTTCTGTCTCAGATCTGAAATTGGATCATAACGTGGGACAATCTTCAGTCAGTATTAGTAAAATTCTGTTCTCTTTCATCAAGGAGGACAGGGTTTTCCTTATACTAAAAGAGGGAATATTGTCCTTCGTTGTGATCTATCCGGTCCGATGACTGCTTTTCAGATCTATGGGGAGGTGGCTTAGGATCGGGAAAAAGGGTGTGAGGGATAAACTTCATCATATAGTTACAGCGTAACTAGCACGTTTTGAACTGTAAGAGCATCAGACATCAGTACCATTAACTATGACGAACGTTCTGAGCTGCTTGTAGAATGAAACATTGCTATGTCTTTATGAGAACCACTGCGCTAGTGCATACCTCGAAGTGTAGAGTAGGCTAACGTTTTAGTGTAGAAATCAAACTGCAATGGTGCATTCATGCTTTACACCCACTCTGTTTTGTGCAAACCTACATTAAGGGAGCAGTAAATTTTTATAAGAAAAAATATATTTCTTAGGGCTTTTTGTGCTGAGTAAAGAAAGGGCACCCCTGCTGGTGAGAGATGTGTATTTCCAGAATTACTACAGTTTTTTTTTTTTAACTTTTATTGAAATTCAAAAAAAAAGATACGTAGAATCGATATTGACAGTGAAATCAACTTAGCTTACATATGTAAGAAATAGGAAAAGAAAAATGTAGGTTGCACTTAATACAAAACAATACAATGCATGAATCTAAGAAGAGTTCAGTTTCATATACTTCTACTTAACTTGGTGGTGAGAGAGATGTCTCTCAGTTCCTATGATTCAGAATTGGGTTTCAGGTAGTGGTGCAATCAGGGGCGGATTGTAGGGGAATACCAGCCAAGGGAATTTTTTTTTAAAGCAGCCCATTAGCTGCAGCGATGTCCCTATCAACGCCCCCTTGTGGTCCCTGTGCGGCATGGGAGAGCAGGCTTCAGGATATTATGTCATATCCTGGCACTCTGCATTAACCCTTTGAGTGGCAGAGGGGTACACAACACATTGCGAAGCAATGCGTTGCATACCCCTCTGGCACTCAAAGGGTTAACAAGGAACACGAAGGCTGTCACAGAGAGTGCCTGTGGCAACACAGACCTCTCCTTCAAAATATCGTGGGACGTTGAGGTGAGATCCTCTGATCTCCCCCACCGGCCCACGATCTAGCAGCCCACCGGGGGATGCCTGATCCCCCGATAGGACAATAAAACATAATGTACTTAGAAAAGGGATGAAGGGAGTGGAGGCAAAGGGAGGAGGGAGGGGTATCATCAGGTAAAAGAAGAATTGTGCAGGGATGTAGTCATCTCTCGCTGGGGGTGGTGGTGGGGACTGTCCCATGGAAGCGTGAGGGGGGGAGCGACCAGGAAATCGCATGTAGTGATGATCGAGCACCCCGATGCTCGGGTGTTCGGGTGCTCTGGCCGAGCGCCCCCGGAGGCTCGAGTGCTCGGCCGAGCACCCGAGCCCCATTGAAGTCAATGGGAGGACTCAAGCATTACACCAGGCATCCCCTGCTCTGATGAGGGGAGGGTGCCTGGTTCATAGGAAAAGGTCAGAAAATGATGGAAACACCACAGAAATGGTTCAGGGACAGCATAGGGAGGATGTCTGGATGCATCTTGGACTCCAACGTCGCTGCTGGGAACGATGTTTCGCCCGTAGTACGCCATTTTTACAGACTGACCGTAAAACACACAAAAAGGAAGATAAAAACTAATCTGCGGCTAGGCACACTAAACAATATGTGACGCTAATCTGCGGCTAGGCACACTAAACAATATGTGACGTTAATCTGCGGCTAGGCACACTAAACAATATGTGACGCTAATCTGTGGCTAGGCACACTAAACAATATGTGACGCTAATCTGCGGCTAGGCACACTAAACAATATGTGACGCTAATCTGCGGCTAGGCACACGAAACAGAATGTGACGCTAATCTGCGGCTAGGCACAGTGAACGGAATATGTGACGTTAATTTGTGAATTTGCACATAAACAGAATGTGACAATAATCTATGGCTAGGCACACGTTTAAAATGGCCCTTTTTGTCGCTGCGTTGTAAAATCATTGGCCCTGTGCACCTAACAGAATATGTCAGCTTGTCACTGCACTGTGAAATATTTGTCCCTGTGCACCTAGTACAATGTCACCTTAGAACATGTCCCCCCCCACAAAAAAATGAAATTCTGCCACCCCCAAAAAAAATTCTGCCATAATCACACACAGAACAACATATGGGAAAGCGGGTTCTACTGGTGGTCACTTACCACCCCCAGGTTGAAGTTCTACCCAAAATATCAAGAGAACTTCAAACAACATTACATACTGATGAAATACATAAGAACATATTCCCACAGCCTCCCTTACTCTCCTTCAGACAGCCTCCAAATTTAAAACAACTGATGGTAAGGAGTGCACTGAATAAAAATACAAAAAATAGCACATCTCCCTTCCTACAAAACAGGTGTGCAACCTGTGCACATATTTACACCACAGACAAGATACCCATACCAAACACCCAGTTACACCATAAGATCAATGGTACCTTCACCTGCAAATCATCCAATGTAATATACCTCATCATGTGTGCAAAATGCCCAACAGCTATTTATGTGGGTGAAACTGGACAAACACTACATAAGAGGTTTAATTCCCACAGATACAGTGTTAACAACAAAAAGACAGAGACACCAGTGGGAGAACATTTTTGCCAAAATGGACACAGTGTCATGGACATTAGATTAACTGTACTGATGGGACTGTTCCACACTCAGAGGGACAGAAAAGTATGGGAGATTAAGTTAATGTTATAGTTTAATGCTATTCATAATGGTTTGAATAAAGACAGAGAGTTCTTGTCACATTATCACATTGTAGATTGACCTTTCCAACAGTCCCACTGGGATCGTAAATACCTCTAACTCCTCAGAGGAAGACTGCAATTTACCAATGACTGATCAATGTATCTGGATCTGGATTGAGTTCTCTTATCTGATTTCCATGCTAAACAATGCAATGTGCACTCGTATATAAGAGAGCTGTTTTCATATTTATCTGTATAACACGCCTGAGGAAGAGACCTGAGAGGTCTTGAAAGCTTGCATTCTAAATCTGCTTAGTTAGCCAATAAAGGTATCAACAACTATATTTGCCTCCTGTATAACCAGACTGACGATGGCGATCCTGGCTTTCCTCCAGATATTCAAGTAAGAATGCTTCATTAATCCTGACCTCACTGTAATCCACCAACAGGATCAGAAGCCTTTGTCGAACATTGCCCTCTAGTGGTCAGATTTCAGATATACAGTATATTCAGTTGCATTCTATGGGAGAGGTGAGTCACTAACAAAAGATCTCTATAGAATGTGATGTTAACTGCTGAGTCACTTCCTGTCAGTTTAAACTTTCAAGACGTAAGCCTCCTGGATCTCTGTTTCCAGAGAGAATAACAGTTTTAAAATGTTGTAACGTTTCATATAAAACAATTGCTATCAGTGGAAGTACCTTTGTTATACCCAGAAACAAAAACCCTAACCCTATAGGTGTCATTTTTCCTGTAATATCAGTAACATTAGTTGCATTTGTACAACTGACACAACCAGGTGGTTGCATATTGTTTAATTGTGTGTCGCAGCTTGACATAACTTTCTTTTAGCTGTTTTGTGTAAATACATTCATTATACTGATTTTTTTGGAGAGTAACGAGTTGCATTTTCTGTGTACCAATATATCCTATGCTTTCCCATTTAAGGGTTAATAATGCCCATATTTAAGTTGAATCAGTATTGTAGATGTTAAAAAAATAAAGTACCTGGAGAAAGTTCCATTTCTCCAACCTTTACGGTTTGAGAGATATTCTCCGCTAAAGTTCCCCCCTCCCTTATGTCTGCTGTAAAGCTGACAGAAGGAGATCTGTGTCGGCCGACTCGAGGAGGCTCTTCAGCAGAGCCGAAATAGCGATATTTAAAAAGAACTACTTCCTTGGAACACTCTACCAAGTGTGATAGCAAACCAGGCATACTTTGAAGACCGTTCCAAAGAAGTAATTATTTTTAAAGATCGCTATTTCGGCTCTGCTGAAGAGCCACCGGCTGGTCCCAGGACCGGATTCTCCTGCTGTCAGTAGAGCGCTGACGTCAGGAGAAGGGGAAGTAGGGGGGAACTTCAGCAGAGAATATCTCTCAAATCGTATAGGTTTGAGAGATGGGACTTTATTTTTTTAACATCTACAATACCAATTCATCTTAAATATGAGCATTACTAACCCTTTAAATATATAATCAATATCCTATATAATAATTCGCTAAAATGTGTGTAACAGCGCAGTCATGTGCAGTAGAGACTGCTGCATGTGCTGCAGTGATTCCCAGTAAAGACTGCACGCGCCACAGCAGCTCTGTATCAGCCGTGGCGTGAGCAGTCTCTACTAAGCATGACTGCATGGCGACTGTCTGGCACTGTATCAGCCACAGCGTGGGCAGTCTCTACTAAGCATGACTGCACTGTGACTGGCTGGCACTGTATCAGCCACAGCGTGGGAAGTCTCTACTGAGCATGACTGCACTGTGACTGGCTGGCACTGTATCAGCCGCGGTGTGGGCAGTGTCTACTGAGCATGACTGCACCGTGACTGGCTGGCACTGTATCAGCTGCAGTGTGGGCAGTGTCTACTGAGCATGACTGCACCGTGACTGGCTGGCACTGTATCAGCCGCAGTGTGGGTAGTCTCTACTGAGCATGACTTCACCGCGACCGACTGGCACTGTATCAGCCACATCGTGGGCAGTCTCTACTGAGCATGACTTCACCGCGACCGACTGGCACTGTATCAGCCACATCGTGGGCAGTCTCTACTGAGCATGACTTCACCGCGACCGGCTGGCACTGTATCAGCCACAGCGTGGGTAGTCTCTACTGAGCATGACTGCACCGTGACTGGCTGGCACTGTATCAGCCGCGGTGTGGGTAGTCTCTACTGAGCATGACTTCACCGCGACCGACTGGCACTGTATCAGCCACATCGTGGGCAGTCTCTACTGAGCATGACTGCACCGCGACCATCTGGCACTGTATCAGCCACAGCGTGGGTAGTCTCTACTAAGCATGACTGCATGGAGACCGTCTGGCACTGTATCAGCCGCGGTGTGGGCAGTCTCTACTAAGCATGACTGCATGGCGACCGTCTGGCACTGTATCAGCCGCAGCGTGGGTAGTCTCTACTGAGCATGACTGCCCCGTGACTGGCTGGCACTGTATCAGCCGCGGTGTGGGCAGTCTCTAATGAGCATGACTGCACCGTGACTGGCTGGCACTGTATCAGCCGCGGCGTGGGTAGTCTCTACTGAGCATGACTGCACCGTGACTGGCTGGCAGTGGCACTGCGGTCCATGTAACGGGCTCTTAATATCCTACTACATCTAAACGTGCAGATTCCTGATGAATCCCACACAGCTGTTGATGTCCCGTGTATACTGTGCAACGATGACTTTAAGGTGAGTTGTGCCTTTAAAGTCTCATAAATCTTAAAAAACAAAGTAAGACCATAAGAGTGTTGAAATCTGAAGATATTGCATATTTGTCACAATCCTGAAAGTTTTAGCTGTAAATCCTGCTGCAATTAGTTGATGCATGTTTATTGCTGTTTAAAAGATAAATCTTCTGAGGAGTGGTGATAAATTTTAATGGCATGTCTTAATTAGTTACACAGTCAGTCTTCCTGAGGTACACACTAGTGTTTTATTCTTAGAAAACTAATATAATTAAGCAAAAATGAGAGTTTGGGGAGTTCTTTAACATTGTATAAATTCTGCACTGGTCTACATTAGCTCCATATTTATACCACTGTAGGGATAGTCAATGTTTATATGGCCATCTGTAGGGGACTAAAAATGCCGTCATCTCCAGCCAGCAAACAGCAAACAGCTGGAGGTCTACATATTGTATAGACTTGTTATACTTTATATTGATGTCCA